>QCXZ01000053.1:29788299-30070216 GCA_025024175.1 Rhyzopertha dominica
CATCATAAACCCAATTTACCGCGAGAAAACGCATACAAATGCAAATCACAACACACAATCTCGTCTATTGTTTCGATCCACACCGAATTCCGTCGCTTTCAATTCGCTGCACTCCTCGAACATGCCTTTTTACCCGATTCCCGTATTTTTCGCAACACCGGCAACATCGAGGCTACCGTAGGTGACTTGATTACTTGCTGCAGGTCACGCAGATAGAACCGATACGCGGTTTGAATGAGTTTTTTCAGTGCGGAATCGACGAATTCCGCAAAGAAAATGCGGGAGGCCGATCCAATGAGATAATGCTAATTCAAGTATGTAGGATTTAGGTGTGTCGCCGCGTATGTTGCATGAAGAATTCTGTTGTGCGAAGTGGGATGTATTGAGAAACGCGCATTGTGATTGATCGTTCTTAAGACACCTCCGTTGGTTATGAAATATCCAGGCATCTATGGAATATAAAATAATAAGCAAACGTTGTGTAGTTTTGCTTTTGTACAGAAAACTATTTTATGCATATATTTTATGTATAAAATATGAATTTGTTTCCAATTTCTCTGCCATTCGTTTCAAATCTTTCTAGAAATAATTGAGTAATCTTCAATGGAAGTTCCTAACAATTAATGAGTTTTTCCAGGAAACTGTGGCCTAGAATTGCCTTCATCGTTCCTTTTGAAGGATAGCGTAATCCAAATTTTACTCCTTCTTCACTTGTCTAGTGCCATAAAACTGTAGACCGTAATCACGGTATATCTTTGCGTAAACTTTAGCTGGTGTTTTCGGTAAGCGACATAATTAACCAGATTATATCACTATGACACTCTCTGGTAAATGACTAACACCGAAATCACCATGGTTACAGTTAGGTGAAGGAGCAGAAATATTTGAAATCGTTTTATTTATAGAACCATCAGGCAATTAAAACAGTCAGTTACGAAGCAAATAACAATTTTATTCGTGAAACGCAGTTATGTGACCAACAGAACTAAAGTATCGTTGCTAAAACACTGTTTTTGGTTCATTATTATTAAAAATAGATCAACAACCAGTACAAACATTTATGCATGTAGAAATTTTTAGGTTTTTTATCCAACAAGAGTTGTAGTCACTAATGTGAATTTTTAAAAGCCATTTTACGGTGAAATGGAAAGTAAGAGCAAAGCAATCAACTACGTGTGATACAATAATACCCGGTAAGTCCAAGCGTTCACTTATAGCATTTATCTCCGAATTCTAGTCGTTTGACAGCAATCGAATTCATCGACCACTTTCACAAATTTCCCTAACAGATCCAATTATCGCCATCGGTGGGAAAGCTCGCAGAGAAAATGTCTTCCAGCGATAGCTGCAGCGCGCAAATCCAGCGGAATGCAGAAGTTGTCGCAATGCCGTAATAACCTTGAATGAATAACGTACGCTATTTAGAAAGTAATGGTTCCAAAAATGAACAACAATGGCATGGCCTGACAAAGAATTACGCGTGTGGTACAAGACGTAGCAAATTTCGTAACCTCCATCCCACTTCGAATTGAATATGGTTATTTTCAGGAATTCATGAGACTGTGAAGCCATCGCCATGTCCATAAACAACGAAGAATGGTCCACGGGCGACCTAGTGTGGTTCGATCCCGGCGTGGGCCACTGGTTACCAGGGGAAATCTTGGAGAACCATCGGAGCGCCAACGTCCTGACGGTTCAAGCGGTCATCAATGGAAAGGTGAGGATATTGTATCATATTACGACATGTCTCCACGCTTTCTGCTTCCTAGTTGGTTCATCATGTTCCCACGTATGTATATGCTATTTAGTTTCCTACGAGAACTCATTTGGTGCTGTGGTAAAAAATTAATCAGTTTGTGATGGATTTTGATGAGTAAAGTTGTGAAACTGGTGTAATCGTCCAATTCATTAATTATTTCATGGTCTTGCAATAGTGAGTATGAACTGTGCATAATCACTCTATACTTTTTTTAAATTATTGGTCGGTTTTTGACAATTAGCTAACTCATTGCTTTATTTTATTATTTATTTATAAATTACATTTTATACTTTATAACCAGACATATATACAGACACCCATGCCCTAGGCGAGGCTCGAACCCGCACCCTCACGGCCTAGAGGGAGGTACGCTATCCACTGTACTACCGAGGTCGATAACTTGTTGCATAATTACTAAGAGTTACAGTTTAAATAATCTGACCGCTAAGCAAGAGGATTGTTTTGTCGAACTGACACGACAGATTAATACTTAGATATCTTTTCCTTCTAAAATACCCTTCAACGTTGTCTCCTGTTACCAGTCTAGATTACATTCCTTTCTTATTGATGCTGCCCACTCTTATCAACTCCTGATCTCCGGATACATGGAAAATGCAACATTCCTATACTCTTGTTCCAGCCTCAAACCTTTGCCCTCCAAGGAGGAGAGGGACAGGTCCGCCGACGCCAAGACTTGGGCTCCACCGGCGTCGAGGATATGACCCAACTGTCCGACCTCCATGAAGCAGCCTTACTCTGGAATTTGAAGCTCCGATACGACCGCAACCTAATCTACACTTACGCCGGTAGCATCCTGATCGCGGTCAATCCGTATCGCATGTTCGACGCTAGTTACGGCATAGAATCGGCCCAAAGATACAAGGGGAGGCTTCTGGGAACGCTACCTCCTCATCTGTTTGCCTTGGGGGCTGCTGCGTACGCTGCCCTGCCATCCCCCCAAGTCGTGGTGATCAGTGGTGAGAGTGGTTCGGGAAAAACGGAATCTACGAAGCTGGTCATGCAGTATTTGGCTGCTGTGGCACCTAGTGCACCTAGGGGCCACGCTCTAGTCACTGAACAGATTTTAGAAGCCGCTCCTTTGTTGGAAGCGTTCGGAAACGCGAGGACCGCTCGTAACGACAACAGTTCGCGCTTTGGGAAGTACCTAGAAGTCTACTTCAAGAATGGTTCCATTGTCGGTGCTAGAATAACCCAGTACCTCCTTGAGAAATCTAGAATCGTTACTCAAGCACCTGGGGAACGAAACTACCATGTCTTCTACGAGCTTTTAGGGTCCTTAAGCAATACCGAACGACAAAAATATGGTCTGGTAGAGGTAGAGAAGTATTTCTACCTTAACCAAGGTGGAGGAGACTGCTCTCCTGGTCATTCCGGTTCTGGTGCCGACTGGGGGGCTCTAACCAGGGCAATGCAAGTTCTAGGAGTTGGAGAAGCCGAGCAAGAAGGCATAGTCAAAGTACTAACGTCAGTTCTTCACCTCGGCAACGTGTACTTCCACAGGAGACAGCTGAAGCATGGCCAAGAGGGTGTGGAAGTTGGTTCGGACGTCGAAATCAAATGGGCTGCCCATTTACTTCAAATCTCCGCTTCTGGTTTGCAAAGAGCTTTAACTTCGAGGATTACAGAAGCTAGATCTGAACGAGTGTATTCTCCACTGAGCATCGACCAAGCTTTAGACGCGCGAGATGCCTTCGCCAAAGCGTTGTATTCTGCCTTGTTCAACTGGTTGGTCACAAGAGTCAATTCGATAATCCAAAGAGGGGGGTTGCATGATGCCGCGAGGATATCCCTTCTTGACATATTCGGTTTCGAAAACCTCGCTGAGAACTCTTTCGAACAGTTGTGTATCAATTTCGCCTCCGAATCTCTTCAATTATACTTCAACAAGTACGTGTTCAAGTTAGAGCAACAGGAGTACGCTAAAGAGCGACTGGAATGGACGAATCTGACCTGGACAGACAACACTCCGGTCATCCACCTGCTCGGGAAGAAACCTGTTGGGATCCTCCACCTCTTGGACGATGAAAGCAACTTCCCCAGAGCTTCTGATTCCACCTTCCTCGAAAAGTGTCATTACAATCACGCACTGAACGAACACTACTGCAGACCGAGGGTTGGGGGACGAGAATTTGGGGTAATTCTTCCAGAAACTTTCTCGAGCTTTCCACTAACACCTTTTTTCAGATCAAGCATTTCGCTGGACAAGTCTGGTATTCGGTTGATGGGTTTCTGGACAAGAATAGGGATGCTTTACGACCAGAAGTAATTGAACTCTTGGCCAGCAGCAAAGAACCACTAGTCAGTGCCATAGCCAAACCTTTGCTGCACCACCTTCAAACCAGGACTTTGCCTAGAGGAGCGAATGGAAGATTCGTTACTATGAAACCACGTACTCCAACTGTAGCTGCAAGGTGAGTTCAACTCTTGTGTGAAGACAGCGTATAATGCTAAAATGTCTTATGTAACCAGGGATAATTAAAATAAACAGTAAAATTTTTAAACACACTGTAGAAAGCAGGAATTTACTTGCCTGCAATAAATATTGATCGATCTGTTAACCCGTAGTTTCCTGCTTAGGTCAACTTTATTCAGTTTTTCTCATCTGTGCCGCGGATACAGCTTCTTGATCCATTTTTGCAGATTCAGCGATAGTCTACAGCAACTACTCGAATCTATGTCAAAGTGCAACCCTTGGTTCGTCAGATGCATCAAACCAAACAACGACAAGACACCCATGCGTTTCGACATGCCCGTCGTACTAGAACAACTTCGATATTCCGGGATGCTGGACACAATAAAGATCAGACAGAGCGGTTATCCAGTCAGGATGAAGTTCCAGCATTTCGTCGACAGATACAGGTACCTCCTTGTTGGAAGACTGCCCAGGGGAGCACCGTACAGAGACCTGTGCAGATCGATTCTCGAACAAATACCCCCGACGGGCACAGGTATTGTTTGATTTAGAATTTCACCTGCATGTTTAATTAAGAGATGCACTTTCTAACAATAACCGTGTGAATCTTTTTTTACAGCCGGCCCAGACTATCAGCTCGGTGCCACTAGAGTTTTCTTGCGCGAAAGTCTTGAACGCAAGCTAGAGACGGCACGTTCCGAGTGTTTACGAAACGCTGCTGTTGTCATACAGAAAAATATCCGTGGTTACGTGGCTCGGAAGAACTACAAAAACCTTAAACGCGGAGCTTTGGTAATTCAACGTCATTGGAGAGGATATCGCCATAGGAAACAGTACAAGAAGATGAAGAATGGAATCATCAAAGCCCAAGCTTTGTACCGAGGCCGGAGGGAGAGAAAGAGATACTCTGCGAGGAAAGCGGAATACAAGAGACGTAAAGAAGCAGAGCGTTTGGCGCAAGAACGAGCAATGGCCAAAGCAGCCAAAGAAAGAGAAAGGGCTGCTGTAGCGAAGACGGCTGTTCATCACCTGGAAATCCCTGCAGAACTCGCCTTTATCTTCTCAAAACTCGAAGGATATACTCCCCCACACGCTGAGAGGAACTTAGTTAAGGTAGTGGGTGGTGTCGCTGGCAGTCCAGCTCATATCAACCTCCCAAGCGACCTGAACCAATACGAGTTCGCGAAATTCAGCTCAGTCTACTTCAAGGGTGCAGACTTCGGCTTCAGGAAGGAGCCAATCAACAGCCCTTTCTTATCGAAAGCGGCCGCCAGGGACCAAGACTTCCAAGACGCCGTGGCCATCTTCAAGCTGATCTTGCGTTGGTCTAACGACGCTCAGCTCACTGGTGCTAGGGAAAGGGCGTTGGCCGATTACATCGTCCACAAAGGGTTGAACTCTAGGGGATTGAGGGACGAAATTTTAGTGCAGCTGTGTAACCAATCGTGGAAGAACGATAAGGCTGATAGGATCTGGCAGCTGATGGCACATTGCTTGAGCTGTTTCCAACCAAGTCCGCCATTGAGCAAGTAAGTGAACAATTTGCTGTGATTTACAATTTTCTTTAAGAATAATTTGTGTCAACACTTTCTGTCAAGAATCTAATAAGTTCTTTCATCTTTGACGCTCTTGTACCTTCAGAGTTTGACTCCATTCGATTTATTGATATTGATTTACTGTTATACATATTTTTTTGTCATTCCCAAAACTACATTCATTTAGAATTTGAAAGTACAAAACTCATTATGATGATCACCGTTCCCCACCTTAATCAATTATATCACTAACAAAGCATTTCTTTAGGTATCTCTTGAAATACATCACAGACCACGCCTCCCCACAGTACAAAGAAATCTTGCAGAGAAAAATCACCAGAGGCATAAAACACGCCAACCATTCGAGATCACTTCCTCCTAGTCTTCTGGAGTGGCGCAGTACAAGACAGAAATCTAACATGGCTCTTCCTTTGACGCTGTCTGATGCCACCGTCTCCACAGTTAACGTAGACTCTTGGACCACGTGCGAAGAGGTACAGAAACCCTATACGACTACCTTTTATTAATACCTACTTTATAGGCTTCCGCCTTGGCGCTTGGCGCCTTGAACCTCCCAACTGATGGTTGGACGGTGATAATGGATGACGCTGGTGCTGTCACAGAAGCAAACGGTTTGGATTATGTCCTAGATTTGGTGTCGGAATTGGAGCTTTGTCCTGCGTTCCCTGTAGCACGATCAGGTTTGCTCAAAGTTGGTACCAGGCATCATTCTCCGGCGGAGATTGATCATCACAAGGCTGCTCCTGCTAGACCACAGGTACTGATCTTCTAATTGTTTTCATAAGTCCCTTCTATGTGTTTCTTTGTAGATACCACCACCAGAACCTCCAATTGCCAGGAAGATATCGAAAGAATCGACAAGAAGATCTCCAGTGGTTCAGTCAAGCTCTAGAAGATCGTCTAGAGACACTCACCACGAGTATTCACCCCATCGCGATTCCCCGCAAATGACGAGTACCCCAGCGAGAAAATCCTCAAGAGAAGCCCTCTCTAGAAGCTCTGCCTTAAACGAGCGTTACTTCGAAATCGAAAAAGCACGTTCCAGAAGCTTAGACAACCTGTTGAGTGAGCCTGAACCTAACCCCTTCACGGATTTAGGTCTCAGCCAGTCGAGACTGAACGAAAGATACCACTCTGTAGAACAGTTGGCTCCCATCCAGCCAGTTCTTGCTAACACTAGCTACATGTCGAAGCAAGAAGAAGCAGAATTCGAATACCCAGACATTTCCAGCGTGAGTACGTCACAAAGGGGAGGTCCTAGGTATATAAAATCTCAGTACAGCGGGAAGAAGGCTCCTCCCGGTTCACATTCAAGTCGTGCTCACATCGAGAAGTCAGAATTTGGAGCGCGTAGCTCTGCTATGTCTGATACTAGCGAAGCTCCGAGTCTTGCAAGTCACGTCAGACGTGTGAGGGTGCCTAGTCAAGCTTCTGACGTTGATCAGTTCTTGGATGAACTGTTTAGTCCAGTGCTCGATGGAAATCTTGACGAATTGAGTGATGCTAGATCATTGGCTGCTAGTATAAAGGGTGGTGGCGGAAATAATGATGAGATAGAGGGTTTGGATGAATTTCTGGATGTCATATTGTCTCCTGCCCAGATCCCTAGCATCGATATGTCTGATAGCAATTTAATTGTTAAGAAGATTAAAGGTGGTGGTCATAGGGGACGTGCCAATAGCAGCACGTCGCTTGATCAGGAAGTAGAGACTTTGACTGAAAAGAACGATACTACAACGAATGATCCTAGTACAAACGTAGACGATTATATAAGTGACCTGTTTAGACCGATATTCATCAACGACAGTCTCAAGAATTTGACTGAGAAGCAAAATCTAGTGGATAGTATTAAGGGAGGTGGTACTGCTCAGCAAAATGGAGCTGGAACATCCACCTACAACTTTCCTAGTCTCACAGCACCCATAGTCAGCCCTCCTCTGATGATGCCGATGCTTGGATCACCGCAGGAAGGCTTCCTACCATCTTTCAACATTCCAAGCGTGCCACATGCTCAAAATGGTACCGATATAGCTGCGTACCAACAGAATTTGCAACGAGCTTTCTTACAAAGTGCCATGGCGCAGAACATTCAGATACAACAGCAGTTGCTGGCTCAGAACCAAGCTCTACAGCAACTATTAAGTCAACATGCCACTGAAGTGACTAAAACAGTCACGGAAACAAGAGTTACAGCACAGATTCATCAGACTCCAAACAGGAAACCAAGCTTCAACAACAGGACTTCACCCAGCGTTGATTTTAAAGCAAGAAAAGCTAGTACCGAGTCGAACATGAGTATGGTCAGTAGAAACGGAGTTCCTCCACCTCCTCCTCTACCCCCACCGTTGGAAGGAGGAGACCCTTCTGAAGTACGACCGTTCTTGGATCCTTACGGCAGGGCCAAGACCGTCAGAATCGGAAAATGGCGGTGGCCACCACCCAAGGACGGTAACAATTCTGAAAACGGAGAAGACTTCTTGCAATTCAAGCTAAGGCAAAGTCAACGCAAGATCACGCCAAATAAAGACGTGATGATCAACGGAAAGATGCAAATTACGACGCACGCCTCTGCTGAATGGGAGGAAATAGAGTTCGAGCCGGAAATGAGGGAGACCGAGCGTCCTCACAAAAGTAACAAGAGGAGCTTTGACGTTGGCGCCGCGAGGCCGTCGCCGGGAMGCGTAGGCAAATTGAAACTGAGCAGCGAAATGAGGCAACGACTCGAAAKGGTGACKGCGAACCATTCGGTAAGATCGACCAGCAGTAAAATCGACAAGCCTAGGGATATTAACAAGTTGGAGGACACCAGGAAGATGATGCTGGAGCAGCAGCTGTCTGGGAGGTGGGGAGAGGATTTCCCTGATTCCGCAAGTGGTTCTCCCAGCCCAGAAACGCCTAGGGTACGTACAAATAGACTTGTAGTATTTGTGGGTGTGCATACTCCGAATTTATTAATAAATTGCTCTCTAAAAAGGGCACAGTGATGGATCAATGTTTTGTCCATAGTGAAAATGCGATCCTTTCTCTTTCCCAAATCGTGGTGAACAATATGAAACACACATACATAGGAAATGCAATGTTTATGCTATTTGTTTGAGCCCAATTCGTTGATCTCTTAGTCATTCATAGATAGTACAACCAATGTTCCGGAGTGGTCACAGCAGTTGGTCGTCCTGAGCGGTGCTCATCTTTGACATCTGTTTTGCCTCCTTTGACGTCCGCAACCCAGTTTTTAACAAAATTTTTCTCAGATATGTAGCTTTATCTCAATAGAATTAAATGTTGTTTATTGGGAAGTGTCTAGGCCAAATAGATATCAATATGCCCTGCTAAATCTATAGGCTTATTTACATTTTTATATGTAATTGAAGACATTCTTGGACAATTTAATTTTAAGCTATCGAAATAAGTATGCATACTGTACGAAATTGCTGAAAGTCGATGCGCTATCTAATTCCAATGTCGAAATTTCCTGTAATTTCTTTATTTTCTCGCAGTCCAACGCGAAACCGCAAAGCAGCTGGTCCGGTTCGAACTGGAAACCGCCTCCCCCGCCYATAGGGCCGAATACTCTTCCCCCAGCACCCTCGGTGCCCGCACCACCACCCCCAGTCCGTCCTCCTCCAGTCGAACCCCCACGTGAGTCGTTCATGTCCCAGAGACAGAACAGGGATACGTTCGGGGTGCACCAGAACGCGTCCAAGAGGAACTCCTTCAGCGCCAACTGGGACAGTCACAGTTCCTTGACGCAGGAGACGCACGACGACGCCTGGGGAAAGGAAGAAGAGAAGCGACAGGAAAGCAGGTGGAACCCGGAGTCGGTGACGTCGACGGAGACGTCGTCCAGGAGGAACACGTCGATCTTGTCGAGCGAGAAAAGTAAAAGTCAGAAGGAGCCGATCGAGCGACCCACATTCAGGACCCACCAGTTCAGCAAGAGCGCCCAGGAGAGGGAGAAGAAACATTCCATAGCTTCGACGCAAAATACCGACAAGCTAGACACGATGGAAGGTAATTATTTAAATCCCCTTGCTTATCGTCGTGTAACGCTTGCTGTTTCAGTGCAAGAATGGCCGGAATTCATGCGTCCCATCCAGACACCCCCTCCCCAAAAATCTAATCCTACGCCTCCCCAAACGAACGGTATGGCCGCCAAGGACGACTCGCTCCCAAAAACTTCAGGGAGGCTTCTCCCTTTGGGATCTTCCGCTTGCATCACTTACAATCGAGTCTCTTGGCTTCTACGCGTCAGGAAGGAAGTCTTCAGCCCCAGCGAAGCCCTGGGACCACCCGCAGCACAACACCTTATCTTCTGCCAGATCGCCAACGATGTTTACGGCTCCACATCGTGTCTTCGTCTCTCCCAGAGCGAGAGAAGGGCTGGGGTGAACATGTTGAGCGGTTATGGGATAACGGCGGAGAATACTAACACTCCCCATAGGGCCAATGTTAAAAGGAGCGTGATTGAGCTCGCCAGAACGTGGCCTTTGTACTTTGCTCGCCTATTTCCGGTTTCCGGGGCGGCACAGGTACTAATCATATCGAGATTTGATCCCTACAGGTTACTTCAAGGATTCTGTTGCAGTTCTCTGAAGTACAGCTGGTAGCTGTCAGTCATTGGGGTATCCATTTGGTGAAGAGAGATCCCAACAACCTCCAGGTGATCCAGTCCTTTGCACTGGCCGAATTAGGACCTTGCACCGCTCCAAGACCGACAACAGTCAGTATAGAGGGCGTCCAGGGTAGGATTACCCTCCATACTCCCAGAGCCCAACAGTTATCCGAGATGGTAACCAAGTTTTGTATGGAAAATAGAAAGGTAGGAAGTGAAATTTAACGTCGTCTAAACAAGATTTTAGCTCAATGGAGTCTTCGTTTTGGGGTTTTCCAGTGCAGTTTGCTTTGTTACAGGAGAAGAAATGTCTTTCATTTTGCATCTTTTTGTTGTCAAAACAGGTTTTACCGTTCTAACACGCCTAATTAAATAATTAATCAAGTTAACCTAGCAACTTCACACTCTAATTCAGTTACATCGACCCATGATGGCAGCAACGCACGCTGATCTTGTTAACGAGGCAGCGTTTTTAAGTAGACTGTGGAATTTATTCGTTTTTTAATTCAAATCACGCTGCAGTTTATAGAACTCGATGTGCGAGGTTCTTCAACTCATCGATTAGAATTTTCTCCGCGAACAACATGTTTTTGTTATTGGAAGAGACCTTAATCGGTTTCACTCTCGCAGAGAGGACGACTTGAGTCAACAATTGGGTGTTGCTTTCTCCAGTGGTTTGCATAATTGGATTATATCTGATACGACATCGCCAATTGGTCAAGCAAGTAACAATGGAATGGATGAACAAGGCTGTTGATTGGTTGTATCTTTCTTTTTTTCACTAGGCAAGCTGTATTTCTAAGCTTCTACATTTTGGTAACAGTTTCTTACGTAAGTGAATAAGAGAAATGAACCTCAAGTCGTATCAACTGATTTACTAAATACAACGTTTTTTTTATTTTAATATTTACTAGTGTGCGCCGATTCTCTTTCGTGACACAAACATATATTTTAGTTTCATGTTTGCAATATACAGGACGGTCAATATCAGTGGATAAACGCGTGTGTGTTGTTTTAGTAGTAAGACATTGAAATCAAGCGCTTGGCAAATTTTTCCTAATATTTCATCAGTGTTGAAGCATTTATCGAAGCGCACATCATCAAGGTTTTTGTACAATAGGCACTTGAGACAATAGGAAAAGGATCAGTAAGAAGTTTATTAACAGTTGGAGACAGACATGAAGAAATGACCTTAAACGATGTGTGATATCTGCCAAGTGTTTCTAAAAATCTGTTCTGTATTGTGCTCAGGATAGAAACAGTATATTTTGATCAACTGTCACGTTATGTGTTTTGAAAGTTGATGGTCAAGCTAGGCCACACAGAACTTGTAATCAAAATGGACCTTTGTTTAAAATATGCATTAAACCTTTAGTATTCGAGCAAGGAGCTGATGTGAACGTTGTAGTCCGTGAAAAACTAGATTTGTTTTAACTTTATTCTGAGAGGTGGGCGCACCAGAGCAAACGTTACGTTAAAGCAAAGCTAAGGAGAGATTCGTATACTGAAGTCAAGACTAATGCACAGATATGTGTTAATGCTTGCTAATTAAAAGCGCTCACTCTTTGCTTTTGATGCTGTAAAGTCTTCAGAATGAATGATAATTGAAACTGTCCAATGTACGAATTATTTTCCATAGTATGCTCTTCAATAAATATTATTGGTACAAAAATAGGTATAGATATAGGTAGAGAAACTGAATTTTATATGCACCACCCTCCAACAAGATCGCTGTCTACTCTAAATGTTTAGCAAAATTATCATTTAACTGGGCCAACGATACCTAGGTCTTCATGCCACACCAAACTGGTAGTCTAAAGCACGCCGAAGATGTCACCAGTTACAAAAGGCGAAACGTCTGTGATACATTAGCAAAGACCGCTTCAAAACAGTTCGGAAACTTCGACAACTGCATTTGACTGGACGATTTTAGTATAGCAAAAGTACCTTTAGCCCGAGGGCCCAGTGGGCCAACAAGCGCCTGGTTATTGTATTTGAAAAAATCGAATTATTACCATTTGTATTTTGAAGTTATGATTTTTTCTATTTTGATACTTAATGTAAGTGAAAAACTATTGCAGATAAGTATAAGAAATCACTGTGGGTTAATCGACAATTTAGTGATGTAGCAATGTAGCATTTCATTTAAAAATCTTAAGAAAACCAAGTCAATAGTTTGGATAGAAACAACTTATGGAGTTTTCACGCATCTTTGGGTCGACCTGCAACATGAAGACTCCTTATCAGTTAAGCTATTTGACATTTGTTCTGCAGTGGAAGGTAACCTTCGTAAGATTGTGAAATGCACAGAATCATTTTCGACCACGTTCAAATTTCGCGCCCCTTCTGGAGTGAAGATGGCGGCAATTGCGGTACTTAATAAATATAGGGACTTTAAGGAGAAGTAAACGGCAATGCCATCTATCAGCAATAAAATAAGATTAGCAAGGCCATATCAGGAACTACTTCCTCAAGGATATCTCCCAACTTGGCAATGGTGCTGCCATATCCTTCCAAGTAATAAGAACTTACCAGTGTAATATTCAAAGGCTTGAAGAAAAGGAAAAACATACTCAAGGATTGCTTGCTTCAGTAAAGTGTACTCTATAATAATTGGGTCATCTTTATATTGATTGATTGAAATTGAAACACAAGTAACTTTTAAACTAAAGGATATATGGATAAGAAGAAATTTCTCTTTACTCAGGAATCGTTTTGTAATCAAAATATTGGTAAATTTTAAAGAATGACAAGAACAACAACGAATTATAAGTATCCTCTGTCTTTAAGTTTATATCTTGAAAACTTTTCTTTCGCTTCAACTAATCCGTGTACCAGTTATTCTGGTCTCGTTTAAACATTTGAATCGATAGTTTCCCGAAGAGAAAGGATACTGGAGATGGTTACCGTCTTCATAAACACACGATCAAGTTTCTGGTTCGCCGCAATGGAAGACAACCTTCGTAAAGTTGTAAAACGTACAGAATCACATCAAAGCTCACGCTCGAAAGCCCGCAGCTTCGTGCATCGCACCCATAACCACCGGGCGAAGATGATGCGTCGACCCACATATCTGTCCACCGTAGTGGGTCAGCGCAGCTACTGGAGCTCATCTGCTGCTGCTCTCTCTAGTCCAGTCGCTTGTCGGTGGCCGTAGCGCGCGCGCCATGCTCCCAAAATGATCAAGAACCGCTGGAAGGAGCCATCCGGGACCATATCCGGGAATTTCCCCGCGAATTCCTTGGACAGCCTCGCCACCTCCTCGAACCAGAGCGAGAGTCCCAGCGAGGACTCCGACTCCGAGACGAAGGGCTCGTTTTCCGTGAAGTGCGAGGTGTACGCCGCCCAGGGGTCCTGCGGGAGCCTGCGTTCGTGGGGTGGCAGCAGCAAGGATGGGGAGAACTCGTACGAGTACGTCGGTAACGATAACAAGGGGGTGAAGATGGAGACGATTCCCGAGGAAGAACCGAAGGTTTCCGTCAAGGAGATACTGGCCAGGTTCGAAAATCTAAAAGAGAAAAACGGGAAGGACTGCAACAACAATAATTGTGCTGTTAGTACTGCGAGCAGCGGATCGAGTAACGGAAATTCTAACGAGGTAATGTGCGCTGGAATTAACTGATTAATTGGTCGTAATTAATCCGCATAGGAAGTAGTTTCTATTCTACCGCGGGGTATCGGGATTTGGGCGATCGTCAAGTAGGCCGGGAATTAACATTATATATTTGAAAAATCTATTCGTTTCGTTAATCCTGATTATGATTCGGCGACATATGGTCGAAGCGGGAATTTGAAGTGTGTTTATACGCATTTATGATGATATAAACATCCTGCGTAGTGATATTTCCTTATTACATCATCCAACATCAGCAGTAGGAATTATTTTGCTAAATAACCTGGAATAGATGAGTTTTGTTCCTTAAAGTGCCATTTTTTTACTTGTAAAATATGTTATGACATCATTGGTTTCCAAGCAACGACATCATCAGTAATTTATGACATTGCAATCCTCTATTGTTATGTTTTGTGTTGTATCAATGACGATTTAAAATTTTCTATCTTGCAGAACTAATTTTACTGTAAAATGTCACATTTTCTTTCATATTTATTACCGAAACTCAAGTACTATGGTACTGGTTTCGAATCGGTATTGTCCTGACCCATAAATTAAAAAGAACGTACTGTTTTTTAATTATAAGAAACCAATATGATTGGTAAATTTTGTCCCTGGTTCAAATCCTGGTCAAAGTTGGCAATATTTTTTCAATATCATACTCATTAACTTTTATTTTATTTGTAATATTTAGAGCAAAAATAGCAATCTAGATTAAGTATCTATCCGAAAAATCCGTTGGTTTGTCATTTAAAAAATTGTTGATGACGTCGTATATAGAAGACCATTGTTTTTGTGAAGCTTTTTCTCGTAGATATGTCATACATACCACATCTCTGAAGCAATTTATTAACCCTTAACTGAATCGACAGCATAGACACTTTCTGAACTATTACCTACTGTTAGTTTTATATCCATGAGCCCACAAGACAGAATAATATTATGGTATTGGTCGCACAATAACTTCAATACAGTGGGATGAGTAAAGCTCCTTGATTTCTAATAGATAGTAATACCAAAATGTCTATAATAAGAGCGAGCAATACAGTCACTAATATGGAAGGCTTCTGTCCAAAATTACGCGACGACGGATCTCAAAATTTGAATACGTAAAACAGCAGCTTTTAGTCATTAGCATAAAATAAATGGCACTTAACATTTAGCAGAATGTCGTTAACATACGTGATAAAGGGTATAGGGGCCCAAGACAGAACCGTGGAGGACTCATTCTGTAATATTAAAGAAGAAAATTTAAATCCACAGTATCCGACGTATTATTACCTTCTTCCTATTAAATAAGATGAAAGAAAAAGTATTAAAAGCGAAGGGATAATCCAAAATCAGAAATTTTGAACATAATACAGAGATAAAGGCGTTCGAAGACACTCGATAAATATACTCTCTATCAAATACTGGCCAAAGCCTTGTTGTTTTCCAGATACTAGGAGCAAGCATAAATTATACAAAATGCTCAAAGGAACCACGAATGCGGACGCACACTTACGAAAGATAAACGAATGAATATTCTCCTAACCTTCTGAATCTTTTTTTATAACAGCAAGAATCTAGTTCTCCGAAAAAGATGATTTATCAGATTCGTTCAAGTTATTTTGCCAGCAGCATTGAAATTTATATTACTATAGAAATCAGAGTGTCTTAACCTTGATTGAAATTATGATATGAATTTATACCCTGACAGTAATATAAGTATGCCCAAAACTCCAAAATATTTTAGAATTAACTTTTAAACATGTAATGACAACCAAAGAGGCACTTCTCATTGTTATTCTTTTGCTTCCTTCATATTTCGCGCCGATAACAGCATTGTGTCTTCGTGGATCCAACCATCTTCTGAACCAGCATGTAGGATTATGATGCGCTTACCTCGCGAGGTGGGTACATCAATTTGACACTTTTTGAATTGTCTGTACACCCCTTGTTTGCAGTGTCATGGGTATCATAGCATGGTTTCGTCTAAATAACATATTTTTCGGTTTTCTTCTCGGTATTTCTTTATTTCATTTAAAAACTCATACTGCCATTGATAAATACGTTCGGATTTCATTATCACAACTAGCTTGTCGAATGTTTAATACTAGAAACCAATTTTTTGCAAAAATCTACGAACTTCTTATTGGTTATGCATCATGTTCTGTTTGCGAAATTATCCCTTATCTGTTCTTACTTTTTGTTCCTTTAAGCCACCAAACAGTCGTGTAAGGCAATTGCAATAAGTTTCCGTTTCTGAAATTAATCTATCCCTCTACCACGTTTCTTCAAAGAGTCGTAAACGTTTAATATTATTTTTTTGCATTAGTACATATGCTTTTTTTTATTTTTTCACAAGCACATTGGCTGTCTAAATCAGAAACATTTTCCTCAACGTTGATTTCCTCTTCTTCTTCACTTTCTCCTTCATTATCCTCCATTTGAATATCTTCCTCCTCTCTCTCATCAACTTTAGGTTCATTAATTCCAGATTTCCACGGCTGTCACATTTTCTCAAAAAATTATTAAACACAATTGAGCACAATAAATACCATAAACGCACAGAAAGAACATCTTGCACTACTGGAATAAACATTCAATTGATAACCATTTTGATTTAAATACCATATTTCTGAAACCCGAATTTAAAATCAATTTCTTAAAAGATTGTTTCCTTTGAATTTGAACCGAATTGGGTCCGGGTCGCGGAGCCGGCCCTGCATTGGGCTTTAGGGGCAGGTACTTGATTACTCGGGATTACTGGGCTCGGGACTAGTGCCATAATAAACATAGAACTATTTAAAACTTACTTTTTCGGGTTCTACTCATTTATTCAAATGATTTATCCGCTCTTATACTGATACCAAAATGATTACCTGTACTGGCGTGCCAATCAAAATTGTTAATAGCCCAAAAACATGCTTCTTATCTAACGGTGAGTCACAAAAAACTGAGACTTTTAGTAACTTAAATTCACGTATGAGTATGATTTTCTACCAATAATCTATAAAAAATGACAACAAATACTGGGTTGGTATTTGAAGAAACTAATATTTTTTACAACTTTTTAAAATTACTCATGACCACACCAAAGGGAGGAACGTCAGCTGAACCGATTTACTTTCTTTAAACTTTCATCGGTTATTAAATGACTGATATTAGCAAGTGAACATAACGAGAAAAAAAGCGAATCCACGCTACACACCGTCTCCGTTTGATTGGCTAAGGATTGCAGTGAAAGCTGACGTATAAAAAACCGAGGCATTTGCGACAGGTTATGGCCGGCTGGAAAAGTTGTCCCAAGGGCAATTTGCCTCTTTCGGGGTTCACATGTTTCAAATTGAATGTCATTTGTTTGTTATGTGACAGGAAACAGGAAACACGATTTGATTGCCGCGAATTAAATTTCTTTTCGGTTAATTTGCGAATCGCGATTAATCAATTAGTTAAATAATTCTATAATTAGCGAATTCCGAGCTCTCTAATTGACTGAAAAATCGCTTTTTTTCTAATTGGATCTACTTTCATCTCCAGTTTGATCTCTTACATAAATTTCCACGTTTTTCGAGCCCGATTATATATGCTTCTAGGACATCTTAGACCGGGAAATATGCACCATACTGAATATACTATCGCTGACTCAGGGTCATTTATAATAAATGATGAGGATCCACCTAATGATTTTCTAAATTTATACATGCCATCAGCAAAACCAGTTTCAGACCAGGATTTAAAACCCAACGGCGCATTTACTGCAAATACCAGGTTTGTTTATTACAATGGCTGGGATGTACGGTATAATCGTCAAATGATTTTGTCGCGGTCAGATGATCACGATTTTGCATGTCCGGCCTTCGTTTTGTGGGAATTTGCCATGAACTGGGAACAAAAGTTTAATTTGACGAGCGTGTGGTGATTGACATGACTGCCGTAAAACTAAAGAATCCTCCCGTTCTTTCTGCTGCAATTTTTACAGACAGAAATAAAATGGAAATCATTATAATTATCTGAAATTTCTTCTTTCTGTTTCTACGTTTTAATGAGCTTAAKTAAAACACAGATCTGAAGGATTTTTAAAAAGCGGAATTAGCAAGATACCGGAAATTATTTTGTCTATTTCGCCTTCTTAATTGCAACAATTGAATTATAAAAATMTTGTATCAAACACAATGCAAAATGGCGTATTTTTGGCACAAAAACACGCTCATTATATTACTAGCTATTGAACCTGAATTTTCAAACAAAATGATACTTTCTATTTTAATTTGCCATGTCGTCTGCATCAAAACAATCCTTGGAGAGTGTTTCGTCTTATAAGGCCTCCTCAGCACAGCTATAGTTCCAGTGCAGACAACAATGCGTAGATCTGGCTTCTCTTACATTCGCCAAAGTAGGCGATGTGTATTTGAGAATAATAATATGGGTGACACTATGCCCTCTATTGGCAATAATTGTATACATATATTAACATTAAGGGTGCAGTTTTCAACCGAGCTAATTGCGAATCCTAGAATCTTTTCCAGATTTTGTTGTACAATTATTGAATTAGACAATTTTGAACCGAACATTCGTTCTACTTAATTTAAATAACGAATATATTCAATACAAATAGACAGCATTACTAGTAATCTTCATGTCACTCTATCACCACCTGATTTCTTTTTAACTAGTAGTAAAGGAGAATTACATGCACTAACTGACTTATGGTTTTCAAGCAAATTATATTTTCGTAGGGTTTTTAAGTATGTTACTAAACTTGATTTTTAATCTTTCAAACTTTCGTCTATTTAAAATGGATAGTGTTTCTTGTTGAAAAAAAACGCCAAGTTCTGTTCACAGTTTTGCTAAACTCACCGTAAATACTAAAATATTCATCAAATCGAAGTTTGAATAACTTTGATTTTGCTCGGTTAAATACCATTAATTTGTCAAACCGCACAATAATAATACTCTAAGCTGACATTTTTTGTTTGTACCTAAATTTTGGTTAGGGGACCATCACCTTTTTCATAAAAACGGTTTAAAAGGAGAACTTCACTTGTTTCTTCAAATAATGTTTTAAACATATGGTTTATTTTTGTTTGACATTGTATAGTCAGTGATAAAATTACAATTCATATCTCAGCAATCCTTGATTGATTGAATTAGCGTACGATTAGACATTTCTGCAGTTTCTGGAGATACCCTCGGGCCGGATACATCTACGCTGGATTGGAGGGGTGACATGTTTGTTGTTAGTGGGCTCCCGCGTAGCGCATGTTACAGGGATTGGGGGTTTGGAATGGGGAGGTTTTCAAAGTGCATCCAACTAGCGGATACTTTCTTTATATGCCTTATATTACCCTAGAAGTTCTATATTCCGTCTTCTTTCGGATTCTTTGACAGCTTTGTATTGTGATATCTTCATGAAAACATGCCTGCGTTATCATATCGATTAGATAGTAGGGGGCTTATTTGCCAAGATTTTTTGTAGGTACACAGTTTGATGATTTATCGTTTCAAATGCGTTCTTTAAGTTTATGCCTTCTGTCTTCTTACCGTGAACATGTGATCATCTACTGCTTGATATTGTGGCACTTCCGGGATGTCCTTGCAAAAGATAAAGGGCATTCCGATCCAACGATTAGTTTCGTTCTTGTTGGGGCTCTTCAGACGGGAATTCCGAATGAATTGACCACACCACACTATCCACTATATCTCGGTGTAAGGACAGTGTAAATGTGAAAGCTGCATTCATTTTACGAAGGAATTCCTAAATCCTCATCGAATTACACTGGCACGATCGCACTTGGGCGGTCATTAAATTACGCAACGTGCTTCGACGCTTCGCCAAGACCATTGAACACCATCTGGCGCCATCAAGTTCTTAACGTTACTCTTTTCCACCGCACTAATTTTTCTTTTGTTCGCAGATAATGGCCAAAGCAGCACCGCAGCCACAACGCCAGTTGGCCGTGGAGAAAGAGCGGATAGAACCGCAGACCAGCAAGCCTAGAAGTCCAGTTAGGGAATCCAGATCGCCGGTGAGGAATCAGGGAGCCCAGTCCCCGGGAAGTCCGCTCCCTCCCACGGGAAAGTACTCGCTGCTGCAGTACGCCATGCACCACTTCAGAAAGAGCGAGGAGTAAGTTCGCTTCAAATCCATTTTAGTGGTGTTGGTATTTTGATAAAAAATAGTGCACGCGTTAATCGAAAAAAAAGGAAACAATCGGTTTTGATGTCGATTTTGGGACAAAAAGTGATGTATTTTAATATTACACCAATTGCGTAGTAATAGGGAGTCGCTAAGCGAAAATCGGTCTATAATGAAAGAATAGCTGAACCTAAATAAAAATATTTCGAATGTAAGTTATACAAAATTAAGTGCTTTATGACGGGAAAATATTGATAAAGATTTAAATGCAACACCCTGTTTATTATTACGCCGTTTTTTAAATAGGATCCGGAATTATATCAAATTTTCACACCAACTTTTGCCAAAATTTGCGTTTTTTTTAATTTCGAAAAATAACGTGTTATAGTGTCGGCTATGTGTGACGTGTGGCGAACTTTTTTTTCTCTTCCGCTACATTCTTGAGGAAAGTAATTACTTTCCTTCTGCATTGTCCAGGTCAATTATATCCTCTTGCGAATACCTTTTCTAATACCTATTCTAATTTTAGACCAGAGTCACTAATCCACAACAAACGACAAGACAGAGACAAAAGAAAATTTGCTAAACTTCATTCATAGCTAACGTGATATTTTGACATTTCCAAAAAAAAACAGAATTCCTAAAAACTGTTGGTGGTAGATACCAACAACTTAATATCAGTAGAAAAGAAACTTAATACTACAATCGGCGGTGGTGGAATTAATATTGTCTTCCATAAATTTAATCAAATCTTGGAGAAAAGTAGATTATTCCTTTAAAATCCGAATTACCGAAACCTTTAATCGACTCAGAAAAATTAATGCAAAGAATCGATCTTTCGAAAATAWCGATTTAAATCCAATATCACCATTCCATTTAAACTAGGTTATATTAGTTGTTGGCAGCGCCAGTTTAGTTAATTAGGACGTTTCTTCGCGAAAGGAATGCTGTATTTTGATCGTCTTTTTTTTTCGATTCCACTTTTACTACGCTTTTTCCATTCGAGAGCAAAAAAACGAAACGAATTAGCGGGATCAATGAATGTTTCAAAATTAGAAACGCGCTGAGTACGTGTGAACTCGTTTTGCATCCATTCGGACACGCGTCCGCATTTTTTTGTAATTCCCAAAAGAAACAATGGAGTCTTCTTTAGAAATTTGCAGGAATTAGTCGCAATAGTTAATTACTCGTTCAATTTTGCAACCTCAACAACAGCGTTGTCTTTGTTAGTTTCACGGCAGCTTACAGGGTTGGACTGTATATGAATATGTCATAATTGAAATCAAAACCAAAGAGTTTTGAGAAAATTAATTGCACGAACAATAAATAGATTGTTAAGACACAGTTATTATTTTAATTTGCATTACTATACTTGAATAAATATATATAATTAATTTTTACAATTTACTTTCATTTGTAGTACCTACTTGTTTAGTTGCTTTTTTGCAAATGCATCTAACTGTCAGGTTTTTTAAAATAAAGATCAAATTTTGTCTAACATTGCCATCTTGAAATCTAGCCCACAAAGATGCTTCATATTCTAGACATAATCATCACCGTTTTTAGGTTGGAATTGGCCAAAATCGATGCCTCTTTGAAGAACAAGGAGAAACGCAAGGAATGGACTTGGAAACAGCAGACCGACCTTGTCAAATGGCAGGGAATACCGCTAGATGGACCACTGCTCAAGCTCGAAGACCCCGAGCTGGCTCCACTCGCAGTAGAATGCTTCGACTGTATCCTGAGGTACTGTGGAGATCTTCCACTGACTCCCGAAATGTCTGAAGTAAAATGCGTCTACACTGTACTAATGGTAAGTCCATAAAACGACCTTGGGACCTCTTTGATCACCTCTGCTTCCAGCATTGTCATAAATACGCCCAACTGAGAGACGAGGTGTATTGCCAACTAATGAAGCAGACCACGAGCAACAAATCAGAGTCTCCCGATTCGTGTCAAAGAGCGTGGCGTCTTCTTTCCATAGTGGCCGCGTATTTTGCTTGCTCGGAAACGCTACTTCCTTTCCTGACCGAGCATTTATCCAGCGCTGCTTCGGATAGGAGAAGAGTCTGCCATGGAACTGCAGCTGTTTGTCTGTCAAACCTGAGGAAGACTCAACGTTGCGGCGGAAGGAAGAACGTACCTTCGGTTGAGGAAGTCACGGCAGTAAGCGCTGGGAGAAGCGCTAGAAGACAGATCTACAGGTTACCAGGAGGTGCGGAGAGAGTCGTCAATACCAGGTGCAGTACCGTCGTGGCCGACGTGATATCCGAACTCTGCAACTTGATTGGAGTCACCGGAGAGGCGGAACAGCAAGAGTTTAGTCTGTACTGCATCGTCCAGGGAGATGCTTTCACCATGCCGTTAGCGGCCGATGAATACATCCTCGACGTCACCACTGAGCTTCACAAAGCTGGTCAACCGTTCTACTTAATCTTCTGTCGATCAGTGTGGTACCATCCATTGAAGCACGATGCTAGTCCGTTGTACACCGAAGTTTTATTCAACCAAGTAGCTCCTGACTACTTGGAAGGGTTACTTCTTCGTCTAGGCAATCCAAACCTCCCACCCAACGTCGTCAGGGACATGGCTTTGGTCGCAGCTCTCCTCCATAGAGCTGCCGATCTAACCCATCCTCCCAGCTTGAAAGAAGTCAAATTTTTGCTTCCAAAACCTGTTTTAGGTCTCAGAGAACCAAGACCTCCACAGTGGCTGGCTCTGGTGCAAACCTCCTGGGGTCAAGCGGCCGGTACCCCGATATCGAGGGCGAAGCATCGCGTTCTTCAAGTTTTAAGCAACTGGTCGCTGTTTGGAAGCTCGTTCTTCGCGGTCAAACGCGTCGTGGGTGACGTAGACAACTGGCAGGAGCACATATTAGCATTAAACAGGAATGGGGTGCACTTCCTGGATATGGTGACCCACGAGACGATACAACATTGGCCCTTCGCGGAGGTGATTTCTACCAGGAAGGTCAGGAGCGAGGACGGCGCCCTCTTCCTGGACATGAAGTGCGGAAATCTTCTGCAGCAGAGGGTCACCAGGTTGCAGACGGAACAGGCGCACGAAATCTCGAGGCTGGTCAGGCAGTACATTAATTTGGAACAGGCGAACAGCCCCAGTAGGAACGGGCATTGATGTGCCAGGAGTTGTAAAAAATATTCGTTTGTTGAATGCTCAAATGTATATACGGACTAAGAATTTGTTTCAGGATCCAAGGAATGAAGAAACACAAGTCTACGAATGTGCTTTTTATTAATGGTATCTATATGTTATCGAAATAAAATTATTTTATACTGAAGTGGGGCTGTGTTTGGGGGTTTTCTGGGAGCGTTGTCCCCACCTCTGGGCGGTGTATTGTACGTATCCCGGATCTCCTGGCCCGCTTGGTGGCCGGTCGTCCATCTCGTGAGGTTTTGGATACAGGTAAGGAGGAGTTACTATGTCGTATTTACCATACTGTCCTGAAACGATACCATAAAAACATTGCATAAACGAATGGGCATAGCGAGATGGGCGAGAGATTTGTGGTCCGGCCTCAATCTGATTGACAAAAATGATCAAATTTACGTTTGAAAATTCACGTAATCTTTGTTAAAGTGACAATCTCTAAAAAGTCGGCCTCAGTGATCCTGGATCGAGAGCCTGCTGGTTCGAGTCCCGCCAAGGATTAAAACGTAATGAGTGATCATAAGTTTAAAAAATGGACAGGTCTGATAACTGAAAAGACCTCTAAAAGAAAATGTCTGATATAGACAAACCATATTTTAAGAATAAATAAACAAATCACCAGTGAATATAATCCGAATAAACAGAATATAGCAGGTAGGTCTACTAGATATAAAATGTCAGCGTCCATGTTTTTGCTTCAGAGAATTAAATGATCTTAGAGAAACAATTACAAGTTGATTGAATGCACGTTGTATCACGGGTTTTATCAGATATACCTATCAGTTATATTTAAAGCATAAAAAACTGTGCTAATCTCTAGATAGGCAGAAATTTGTTTACATAAAATTCAATTCTGCTTAAAAATCTCTGGTCAGCGTTTGTAGGTCGACTTTATAATTTCGATAGTATCAAAACTGTATTTCTTTTTGCCTATTGGCCAATTTTTTTCTAATAAAATACGTGAAGCAACGGCACATAGCGCCAATGCAGGCAAGTTGGTGTTCTTTTTAAAAAATACTGCTTAATTAAATTCAAGATGTGCTCTAGTAAAATTGGTTTTAAAAGCTGTGTAAGTTCTATGCTGTTACTCTATACATGCATATTAATAAGTGTAGCAATGACTAGGTAAGAAGCTAAAATGATCATAGTACAAGCAACAATCATTTTGTTTCACGTGGAAACCATGTCAGCCGAACATTGGGGAGCATTTAAAATTAGTCCATACAGATTTACTTAAGAAACCTCACAACACAATTTTCGATGAGATATCTAACGATATCTACAGTGAGGTGCAAATTCTAATTCTTAAACTATATCTTACTCAACTTAAAAAACAAACATTCAAATAGAAAATAGGTTTAACGTCAACTCATTTAACCCTCACTGTGAATTTAAATTCAGTCTTACTAATAGAAAAACAATCAACCACTTCACCGAAATTTTGTAGGTTGATCATTTCCAATGTTGAAAGAAATCAATTCAGCTGAGAACTACTTCACCCAAATTCTTGAGACTGTAATATATATGTAATTGAGCGAATAAGAGCAGATTTTCAATACCAATGTTTAAAATAATAGATCTCACTAGGAAATAAATAAAATCAACTGTATCGTCGAGATGTATTTAATTTCATTTTAAGTATGGAAGACGCAAAAGAATAAACGTTAAGCCGTTTTTGAGATATTAAAAAAATAAATGGGGGACAAGAGGGGCAAAGCCTTGGGGATCAAATACACATTGGTAATCGTTAGGCCAAGGCATATCCAACGAGTAATCTACGAGCCCGATCTGTTGAGCTGCGACAGACATCAGACTAAAACGCGCCTTTTCTTCTTCAATGAAGTGGGAAATAACTTTAAAATGAGCAATTATAACTACATCAAATGAAAGGAAATTTAATTTCGTACCTAGTAGTTAGTAGATATATGAAAGGCATCGCACTGACATTTTTCAAAATAACTATATATATAGGGTATTACATAACTGAGTGGCTGAAAAATCACCCATTTTATAAATCCACAGCAAACTGAAGTTGGCATTAAAAGGGGTAAAAATAAAACAACCTTTTATATACCAGCAATTTGTAGTTGTTTCTCTAATATCATTTAATTTTCTGAAATAAAACCACGGATGCTAACGCTAGCTAACTTGAGTTAATCCCCACTACCTACCCTGCTGATTTTCTTTAAACGGAAAGATGTCGCATGCTACCTAAATTTTATGGTTTACCCAAAATCCATAAAACTAATGTTCCGTTAAGGCCTATAGTCAGTGCGACTGGCAGTCCTTGTTACAGATTGACAAAACTTTGTGCTAACTATTTAAAGCCTTATGTAGAAAAAAAACAGTAGTTTCATCAAGAATTTTTCAGACGGTTTAAGTATTTCAGAAGACGATATTTTAGTTAGTGTTGACGTGGTTTCTTTATTTACGAAAGTATTTATACCTGGAACGATAGATATCATCAAATGCAAACTTAATAGAGATCCCCTAGGTGAGACGATAGCCAGATTATCTCAGCACTGTTTAAAATCAAGTCGTTTCTTATGGAACGGTAATTTGTATTCAGGTTGTGCAATGGGTTCACCTCTAAGTGCTATAGTGGCCAATCTGTTTATGGAAAAAAGAGGTAGTTTAAGCCAAAATGTTAGTGTAGGTATGTAGATGACACTTTTGCTATTTGGCCCCATGGTATAGAAGAGTTAGGTAGGTTTCTAAATCATTTGAACATCAAAATCCTGACAAAATTTATTATGGAATTAGAAAGCAATGGTGATTTACCTTTCTTGGATAAACATTCGGTAGTTAAGACACAAGGTTTGCAGAAAACCTACACACAAAGACAGATAATTACATGCCAAATCTCAGCACCCTCCCACTCAAAAGAATAGTCTTGTACGGACGCTATTTGTTAGAGCTCAAAGAATCTCAGAGGGAAATTCTTTACAAAAAGAAACGTCTAATACAAGAAGCTATAGAAATTTATAACAATACTAATTATTGTAGAAATTAGAGTTCGGTGACATTTGGAAGGCTATTTTGTAGTTATCTTCTATCAAGTAGTTCATGTATATTTAGTAGATAGATAGTTCCTTTTTCGTTAATAGGTTTAAATTTTATCAGGTTGGCACGTTGTGTCTATAACGCTTCGCTTCCTTGGTGGTTTGTTTATTTACTTTGAAAATTTTGTTTGAACTCATATCAGACGATATTTTGAGGTTCTCGTCTATGACAAAGATTACAGGAGTTAATCGAAACTTCAGATTAATAATTTTTTGTGACTGTTTTATATTGACAGCGATCCTTCCCAAAACATATGGACGCTGAAAGCATTCACCTTCGTACATAATATCTCAACGCAATATCAATCAAACTGACGCTAAAGCACAAATCACTCGCATATCCCCCTATGCCTTACAAATCTACAAAACCTTTCCTAACGTTGCTCCAAACCGGCGATTGCTCCACCCTAACTTCCTCAACGTCAGTCTCGCTACCTTCCCCAAAATCCTCCACGTCCTTTCCGTAGATGTCAAACCGACGAGGAGTGTCTTTCATCTTCTTGTACCCGTTTTCCTTGATCCTCCTTTCCTTCTTGGCGCTCCTGGGTTCAATTCTCGTTACCGCCGGTCGTTGTACTTCCTCCACGGGCAGTATCTTCACCTCTAAAGGCTTCAAACTCGGTTTTGGGATTGTAGTTTGAGATTCCGTGGAGGTTTTTCGCGATCTGGGTCCTCCCAGATCCACAAGGAAGAGCAATGCGGTCACCAGTGACAGGCAACCTAGGACTGCTGCGTTGTCGATCAGTCTGTGAGGTACCGAGTCCAAAGAGGCGAAAGATAGCGATCCTGAAAAAAGTCCTCAACTGAAACGATGACAGATAGATGCTTATGATGACTTTATGAATGTGACCAATAGGTCGTGCTTAACAACGTTACCAGCGAAGTTTAAAAAAATGACCCTGCATGTAATTCAGTGTCTTTAAATATTTTTTGCCTTAATTTTGAGAAATGACGAAGATCAAATTTGGCGGATCGTGACCGAGATTTTTTTGTCGCAGTCAGGAAGAAATTTTAGAAGTACGTACCTAATACAGCAAACAAGACAGTACCAATTCCCAGTAGGATGTACTCTGTTATCCTCTTGCCAGCAGGTAGCTCCCGCGCCATCCTCCCTATCAGTAGGGCGAAGGTTATGATGACATAACCACCATAGGTGGCATCGGCCGCCGAAGAACCATATTTATCCCACGTGATGCTGTTCAGTAGGCTCCATTCTCTCGAAACCTTCTGGAGGAAGATGAACAATCTGTCCTCCTCGTCATCGCTCACGGTCTTGCAGATCAAGCAGGCTATTGTAAAACCCTTGAAAGAATTTAAACGGTCTAATTTTAGTACAATGGGTCACTGAGTCGCCCACTTCTTTTCATCGCCTACCAAGGTCGGCCAACACCAAAGGACATTAGGGAAGAATGTCTGTCATTTAGGTGTGTGAATTCTGTGTCAATGTTACTAGTACTAATAACACGTTGCGTGAGGAAAGACACGCTAGGAATTCATCGAGATTTAATGAGCTCGACTTACCAATTCGACCAGCTTTAGGAAGGTCCACTTGTCGAAATTGCAGCCCATCTCACTGAGTCATGTTTTCAGCTGTAACAGTTATGTAGATTTTTACTGTTGGTTAGTCAAGCGAAGCATGTCAAATTTTTAACATGTGGGACAGGATTAAAAAAACTTTGATTTTAACACCTCATGGCGTCAGGTTTATCTTCTCTTATAGCAATTCCATAATTTTTGACAGAAAGCAAACTGGCACTTTGAACTATTGTACAGGGTGTCCCATGTTTTACGTGGAATCAATTAACGTAATTAGTTTCTTGATATTGCAAACATTTATTATATATAGACCAAATTGTGTTTTTTCTTTAATACAAACCATAGGTAGCTATTATTACATATTTATATTTATAATAATAAATAAAAAAGTTACTAATTTACGAAAGTGTGAGTGGTAACAAATAAATACTGAAGCAATGGCCAACACCAGATTTGAAAATATTGAACGATTAGATATGATCGGAATATTTTATGAGTTTTGATTTAATGCCAATCAAGCTGCAGGTTATACATTTGTTTTGATCTATTTAAGGATTCGTGAGAGGAGGCGACCCCATAAAATGACTCACTCTATATTATAAAATAATCTTACGGATCATTTGGAAAATCCCGACCGAAACTTTATGAAAAAGAAAATCGCGAAAATGATCTGACAAATGTTGTAGCAATGGTAGAGAAAAACCCGAAAACCTCTGTTTGGGGTGTCAAAAAACACGCGTTCAAACTTTTTTTAAGAAACACAAAAATAATAGTTACAGCTCGGTGACTTTAAAAGACGAACCGCATTTTGCAATTGGTGCTTAAAAACTACTCGCAATCATAACAATTTTGGAAGGAACATTATTTGATCTGACGAGTGCCACGTAAGTTGTGATTATTGCTCATATGAGAATCAGCATATCACGCGACGACGCCAAAGAAGATTTGGCTTCACTGTATCATGTTTTGTTTTGAGCGGAAAAAGATACCTTGATGTATTGAATATTTGTGTTCCGGAACTGTTAAACAATATTCCACTTGCAAGATTAAGAGATATTTATCTCCAGCAAGACGAAGCCCTTGCCACAATTCAAATTTAGTTAACACTTTTCAAATCAGTTCACTGCCCGCCTATATCTCTAGATTTATCCATTTTGGATTATTCTTTATGGGGATATATAAAAATATTGTTTATCAAAGACCGCGTGAAACGCTAGTAGAGCCTTTGAATAACTACGTCTTAGGCCTATATATTTACTTAACTTAGTAGAAGCCTTCTCTATCTGATGTAAATTATGTTTACAGCATAACGAGCATTATTTTGACCAGCGTTTGTAATTAATATAAATACCTATATATTTCTATTTTTTTAATTTCCAGCTTATGTTTTTACTGCTTGATTTAATACATTTATATTATATTGTTTATTATATTTTTTATTTCTTTGATTATTCATTGCTTTTACAGTGTTATAGGCAGCTAGGTGGCTTTGTCATCATGTCAGTGTAATGCTGACAGATGGCATTGCCATCCTAAATTCCTACTTTATAAGAAACCATATTAAAAAATAAATATGAAAACCCCGGGACCCTTCGTAAATTCGAAATTTTTCAATTCGAAAACGGCTCCCTCTAGTTTTCAGATTTTCCATTTCCATAAGAATGCTCGATTTTGAATCTTTTATTAAGTTTACTAACTATTTCTTCATTGTTTGGACACAAGACTGCAAGTCTTCGTTAGATTTGTGTATTAACTGCACTTTATAAGAAGGACTTTTTTTAACAGCTGACACCGGGTGTGTTGATAAATAGTAAGCCTTAATTGCTTTTCCCGTTTCCACAGCGATACATTTTTACTTGTCAGCAGCGTAATTAAAAGTTTCAAGCGTCATGCCTGCCCGTCAAGAATTGCGTTGCTTCTTTTATAAGCGCAAAATTTTCCATTAAAGACTACTTGAGGCCTAGAAAACCCACGTCTGTGTCAAATTATGAAAGTATCGACGAAATCTGTGACATGAGACACTGGCAGCAAATAAACGAGTTCATCAACATTGTTCAAGTCGATTTGAGCATGAAAAAATTTCTGCGAAATGAATTCCAAAATTCACGTTCCATGTGTTTCTGAACAGAGTTCTTACCAATATCTTTCGGTTTCATTGGTTATTATGGGGAAACAATAACAGGAGAATATTGGCAAAATTGCGTTCGCGATATGGTATGGTAGAGACCATCCTCATATTCACCAGAAGTGCCTCTACCTGACTACTATGTATTTCTTGAAAGGACGCAAGTTCTTTTCCAACAAAGAAGTTATGGAAGTTGTAGAAAGCTCAATAGCAGACCATCAAGAAGAAATATTTGTTTTGAAATGCTTAGAGGCACTACTGTCCCGCTATCTAAAAAGGTCTTCAATTAAATTTAAAACTGCACCACCCTAGTTTTTAACATACTTTGACTTGACAAAACGTTAATATGAATAGTATTTCCTTTTTCCTCGAAACGACCAGCCCTAACTTTTAAGGTGTCTGAAGTTTCAGTGGCTTCAGTTTTTCTTTTTTTTATTTTCACCGTCTTCCCTGAGTATTTCGCTGATTTTTATTTAACAAAAAAGCAGTTGCCTACAACTTGGTTCATTATTTTTAAAGTTTTCGATACACATTTCGCTCAAAAACTTGCACAATTGTTTTGACCAACCTTTTTTTGCAATAAAACTCAGCTCTTGTTTAGAGACACTGTATTCAAATACATGTTTCTGGCTTTGGCTATATACATCGGCGATGATTCAACATTAATTTGTTTTGATGGAAATTGAACAATCGCAGAAAACCACTTGTAATGATGTAAGCACATATAATAGACGTTCATTAGCAGGTATTTCCACAAATCGTTTTGACCCTATTTGATAACTGACAGGTTTAAGTGACGATAAGGCACAACATTCTGAAAGACTTTTTACCCAAAATTGTTGGTATTGTCAGAATTCCGGACTGATTGACAGAATTTTGTAGTTTGTTCTTAAGACACTTACCTTTTACTTATCCATAACCCAGGGCTGGTAGAGTATCTTCCACTTCACTAGCAAGCGCGACCACAAACAAACAAACTAGTAACGTCCACCTGTAACACTCCCTACTACTAATTTTCGTTATCACATGTACAATGAGTAACAACAATGCAAAGGCGTATGTGTTCCCATACCTTCCTTGTACATTGCGACACTCTTTTCAAGACCGCAACGTCTTCTGAGTGTGACACGAGAAATCGGAGCATATTTATGATCCGACGAGTCGAAAATTCTAAAATCACGTAATCACGTAGCTTCTGCAGTTGCATTGGGACATAGGGCGGTAGCTTCAAAAAAATGACCACTGGTTTCGAAGCAAGAGGTCAAGTGCGATGCGTTTCGCAATAGAGTGTAATGGATCCTTGAGCGGAAATTTCTCACGACACTATTTGCATTTTTATAGGTTTTATGTGGTTTTCAGACGTGCACTTGAGGATATAATTGAAAATAGTTGTCACTGAAGTTACCTGTGGCTCGCCGCCCATAAAAAATTATCGTAGGCAACGTCCATGCAATTGTAAAGAACCCAGTTTATAAACAGTTGACATATTTCTAAACTACAGTGCTTATAATTGACTACATTAGCTCTTCGAGTGCAAAGATCCATCGACATGATTTTTTTCATTCGTTTAACTCTACCCAAATGTTACAATACAGTAATATTTAAACATGCCCAGCCTGTGACTAGACAAACTACTCAAATAAAACATTCGTAATTGTCACAACAACGCTTTACCCTTAGCAGTTACTACCATTAATTTCAGAAAATTAATATTAAAAAAGGATGTAATATTTTTTTCAATAAATTTAAGTTTTATCAAAAGCCTTTTGCCAAATTGCAATTCATCTTATTAAATTTTCAATATTGCTGTTAGCAACCTCTTCTCGATTTAAATACTTGGCTGATATTTCTTACCTTTTGGGTCAACTGCTGACACTTTAACATAATGCTTATGGTGCAGAGGGCCCACTTTGACGTTTCAAGTTTTAATTTAAATACAATTCATGAATCCCAGTTTTTGCTAATTCAAACAACAACAACTCTTTTTTTTTAATAGGATGCCATGTTTTTCATCCCTCAGTCAGATGCAGAATTAAAAACCCTTTCTAATAGTATAAGGTTGTCGACCTCTGTTACTGATAATTTCTGATATATTTACGTTTCTCAAAATTTTTAATCTTTTGCTTTGTCATGCTCGTCTGGTTAAGAATTAGTTGTCAAAATAACGACACTAGTTTTAGTGTAAGACGTGGTTTTCTTTTAAAACATGTGCTTATATAGGAATTAGTAATTTCATAGGTCTTTATCTCTAGTTTGTAGTCATTCATAATCGCCATCATGTTACAGTTATCAACCTGTCGCTTGTTTATTGCTACTCTCTAAGAAGCCCATATAATCCGCGTTTCAGTCAGCTAAAGTTATGTGGCTTTATAAATACAACCGTTGAAGAATTGGCCATCTCTCTGTTAAACCTATGCTAATCGTAACTTTACTGTTTTCTGTATCTAAGTAGCGTGATGTGTTTTAGTTGTAATAAACAGGAGAAAAAATATTCGCGTGTTTATGATTTTTCTACGCACGATGACATTGGTCATTCAAGCCGTCTACTCTGATTGTTTTTTGCTACTATACTTTTTTCAGTTTGTGTTTGCTTGTGCTTTTCTTTTTTATCGAGTATCGTAAACAGACGGCTTATTACAATCTTTCAAACTAGTAAATGCACTGGTCGTACAGAATGTGCCTAGTGGATCTGCTTTCCAAAGGGCAAAATTATTCGTTTTTAATTTAGAAATTAGTTGTTTTTCTTACCTTAGTAGTTCTCCTTACATTAAATCATAATTAACATGTCATCCCATTAAAAAAATTGAGTTATTCTTGTTTGAATTAGCAAAAATTTATTTATTTATCAAAATTTATCAATCTGCAATGATTTTCTATTATTTCCGAGAATAAATAATAAAAACCGTATCCTTCTAGCTATTTCTGTTTCGAATATATTCAAGATGGCGCAATACACTGTAAACATAAATTTTCAAAGAATGTCAAATAACTTACGAACTGCGGCCTAATGCAGCATTAATAAACTAACATTTTTTACTTAAATCCAAAATTGCAATAATATACAGAGTGTTTCATTTAAGCTAAGGAAGTTTGGTCTTTTTAAATATTTTTAATTTGTTTCTAGATAAAATTAAACCATTTTTGTCACTATTACCGTATAMGCTTATTGTGTATACTGATATTTCCCCTTTCTTGTAGATTGGAACAATTAGTGCATCGCCATTTTTTCTATTTGTCAGATACGCTGCAGTAGTTAGTATACTTGTATTTTTCCTTCATACTTTATAACCTCATTTTTCGCTCTATTGCTGCATTAACTGCGTTTCTGGTTTCTTCTAAAGTGGGTGGGGGAACGTCATGTTCCTGCTCTTGCTGTCTTTTCGCTTCCTTTTCCTTCTTCTGTAAATGTCTATTGACAGTCTGTTTCTCTTCCTTGTAAGAGCTCTCGGAAACAAAATTTCAGGCTTCCATTACATATTTTATCCTCTTTAGTTACTCTTTCATAATTCTTATTACCCTTGAAAGCTATCAGTGTTTGTTGGCTACTTTGTCTGGACCGTTTTTTAGTTTCTGAAGAATTATTTTAATTGTTCCATTTCAACAACTTTATCTTTGCCTCTTTCTAGAATTGTATTGTTTTTTGTTGGTTATATTTGTCAATGTCACCTGTGGATCCAGGGTAAAGCATATGCTTCCTTCTTTTCACAGTCGCATTTAAACCATTTATCATTTTTCCTCTTTGTTTTTCTCTGCGCTAAAAATACTCTCGCTAGAGATTATCAAAAGCAAGCGTTTATTTCGTAAACTCATCGATAACACAACAAACAACTTAAGAAATCCGATAAAGGCAATCGCCACCCCGCCAAGGTTCACGACCTCCTGACCCGTCCTCGTATAAAATAGCTGTCGTCGTGTCCCCCCTCCTTCAAAGATTGATCAGCTGTTTTTTTTAGGTTAGAAGTGCCTGCCTGTGCGATACAGTCGAAGAAGGGTGCCGGCGTCTGTGTTATTTTTTCCTAAAATGGGCGACGAAACTTTGAAAATCGATTACGACAGCCCCTACTGCAACTATAGGTCCCCACTGAGCACAAGGTATGCCAGTAAGGAGATGCAGTACAACTTCAGTGATCAGAAGAAGTTTTCCACGTGGAGGAAACTGTGGATTAACCTTGCGAAGGCTGAGAAGGTAAATAATAAAAAAATTATGAATTGTGGTTAAATTTGTAATAAAAATAAGTTATATATCAAGGAGTTTCAATATTACATGCAACCGAATATGCAACTAACGTGTATAAAGGATTGCATAAACGTCAGGTGTTTGTCTTTCGTTTATTTATAATGGAAGGGAATGGAAAGTATGTCAGTGTTTGCCTTTTTGTCGCTATTTACTTTGAAAACAGAAGACGTTATCACGTTATTACTACACAAGTTACTCTTTGAAGATACTATTTAGCGTATTCTATAAATAGAAATTGCTCAGTGACACAATGCTGTCGGTATTGCACACACTTTCGTGAATTAATCTCAGATTAGTTGTTATCTTACTTGGCTTCGAGGATGAAAAACAAGCGTTTGCTATGTTGTTGCATACAAGGCGGTTACAAAACGTTTTGCCGCAATTTATAAAAAAACAGACACTTTGATTTAGAATTTGTCATGACAAAGATTCAAGCATATTCACGTTCACCAAATAACATCAATAATGCCAAAAAATGCGAAGCGGTTATAGAATATTATTAATTATTAAAAAAGTTTCATGTGTATCTAATTATCGTGTATTTTATATATTATAATTGTTTTAAGTGAAAAACATTTATGTATGAAATAACAGCAGGCACTAATTGTTCAGTTATTTTCATAAAGTTTGCCTAAACATATACCATGTTTACTACTTAATTCGATACTTATTCAACATTCACTAATTTTATGTCTGTTTTTAGTGCGGTTCTTAAAAAAATTTCTTGAATTTCTATGTTATATGAACTGTATGGATTTTTTTGTTTATACCGAAGGGTGGCTTGCATCATCAATCACTATTAGTATATTAGGACGCAGTTTTTCTTTAGCCAACATTCAAATATCTCTAACATATTTTCGTAATAATGCATCTTTGCTTMTTTAACATTGTAAAAATTGCAAAATGTCACTTCTTTGAAGAAGATGACTCTTTATCGTCGATAAAATCAACATTGCATTGGTTGCTGTTAGAGGTTGTAGGCATTTTTATAAATTCATACTGAATACTTCGATTAAGCAAAATTATTGACATAAGAGTTACCTTTTATAAAAAATCGGCTATTTTAAGATATTGTCTTTAAAGTTATATCTTACTTTCTATCAATGATTTTCTCCTGTTCTTTGATTTTTTAAATGACATTATTATTAAGAGTACATTATCCAATCTAATTAAATATTTCCTGATATTAACTGGATCTTGCAATATTGTTACTCCATATTTTCTGTATAGTACTGCTCACTTAAATTTTTTTCTATGATTGCACTACGTAGGGATCGTAACAAAAATTTACAGTTAAGTAACCGTCTACTATTTCTGTACTTCCATAAACTATGCTGTGTACTTCTGTAATGAAATATTGCTATGCGATTTATTTGCGATCTTCCAGTAATCTTGCTCTTATCTATAAGTCTATCATTATATATATATAATAGTGGAAAGGGTGTAAACTGCTGACAAGCATTCCTTTTTCTATTGAAATATTGTAGCCGACTGTACATGCTAAATTATTCTGCAAAATAGTTTAATTGGATTGTCTGCATCGTATCATAATTATAAGTGAAATATAGATTCTTCATTGTATAGTGTTTGACCAAAAGGCTCTTTCACAAGCAAAAGTTTTTTATAATCCATTTTTATCTTGCGGATTTTTGTATTTAAGTAATTTTTAATCATTTCTTTCTAGCTTATAACGTAGACCATTATCCTACTTATTCGCATTTAAATACTGATAACAAACCTTTCCATTGGAGTTCCCCTTTATCACTTACAAATAACACAAACTCACTTTTTTAAACGACTTCCGCTTTCTTTATTTCCTGCCTCACACTACAAAACATGTCGTACCCATACAGAATTGTGTTCAGGAAGCTCAGAATTATTTGTGCCACCAACATATTTCCATTCCTATCAAGTTGATTATCATCCAGCTGGTACCAAGCCTGACCCGCTATGCAAGTAGCCACCAAGTATAGAATCATCCCTATAGCGTTAAATATTCTGACCAAAACCGGCGACATTGCATGTCCAAGGACATAACTCATCACTATAACACTGGTTATGATGATAAAAGAGCTGAATACCACGTTGGGAAACATCAAGGATGTTATGGAGTCGAGTTTTTGGACCACTTGCAACCCTTCGGAATACAGACCTGCACATACGATACCTAAAATCTAACAACGGAACGATGGCAAATTTTAACAAGAAACTGAAAAGCACTTACTAGCTGGCATAATTTCAGACAAAAATCGACGCTGTAAATCGTCTGAACGTGGTCTGTCGAATTGCTGGAACCATTGCACACCTTCACAGACCGATCTGAATCAATGCTGAAAAACCTCTTCAGGGCGATGGAATTTTCGGTTTGTTCCCCGTTTCGTTCTTCCATTTTAACTGAGCACAACCGCCTGGCGTGTGTTTATTTGAACTGTACCTGAATGTTTTGGCAGGGAGCGGAACGTGTATTTTTATTTTCCGCGTTTAAAACTACAGTTCGTTTTAACTTATAAACTACAGATTCACTGAATCGTGCGACGTCATCTTAAGACGATTGCGTGCTATGGTCCACTCGGAACGTGACTGTCGTCGTTTCTTGCTCCACTGGGACCGGGGATGTCCTAGGGCTTTCCTGGAAAAAAGAGGTTTATACATAAAGAGATAAAAATTCGGTTAAATATGATAACAATTATCAAATAACATAATCTGTCTGTTCTACCAAACCGTGGCGAACAAATTTCACCATCACGATCATTTTTCTTGAACAGAATGMTTCAAACTGTCGAATTGTCAACGTAATGCTTTCGAACGAGCCATCGTTCGTTGTTCAAAGTGGAGGAATTCTTGCTGATCCGCAACGCAGTCAGTGTTTTTAAAAGAGTAAGCACTTCTAACTGGGACTTGCACTTTGTCAACAATGTAAGGGTTTTATTTTTTTGAAATTTTGACGTTTACAGTGCGCTAGAAAAAAACCAAATATCTCTAAAAATAAGAACGATAATAAGATGCGGAAAGGTTTATTGAAATTGCATTTGCAGTTGTGTTTTCATACGTTTTTTTACAAATATCGGGTCAGCTTTATTTGGTGATTATCAGTTGTTTTGGACATTATGTGTAAGGCAATAGTCAACTGTTTTTTTCTTTTATCGAATACCGTATTTTTTTTACTTGATTTTTAAGGTACATTGACTCCTGTGTAAATAAAATCCATTTCTAATTGGACTAAACATAAATTCAATGGTATACAACTAACAAGATGCAATAGATTCATTTGACCTAATTCTGAATCAATTTGACGCTATATGTTTTAGCATTAAATGGTTTACCATTCTTTTTTTTCACAAATATTCCACTCGAATCGAGACCTTTAGGTTTTATGTTATGAAAAGTACAGATACTTTAAAAATAATATAAAAATACAAGACATACTATTTGATAAAAAATTTACTATAGAAGTTTTGATATACGTTAGCATACAGTCTTATAGGAATCATTTTTCTATCCTTTTTACTTTTAGAAATATTTGGCTTTTTCGAATACATTGCAATCGTTAAAAGTTTCAGTGATTAAAACGGCAAAAAATGTATTTTTGACAAAGTGGCCAAATGGCAAAATAATTTTTTTCACGTAGAGGACTTGATTTATTATACTCGTAACTTTAGTTTGAAGCATTGGAGCTTTTGGAGTTCCGCAGGGCTTCAACTTAAGACCGTTATTATTTTTGTAATTTGGAAATGACACAAGTGGGAGTATAGACGGTCATTGTTGGAAGTTATATACTTGATGACGATCTTGATAGTTTTTTCAAACTTCATGACAGAATTGAACGTGTAAATTCAAAAGTATCCCTTAGTTCACGCAAAAAGCGTGTTTTATGTATTGTTTTTGCCCAAATGCTTTCTACATTAGAAAAAGGATCAGCTTTATGCCACGATGTCTGTATTAGTTCTAAACTGTATAATTAATTTGTTATTTGAACGTGTTTGTATCTCAGTGGGGTACCTACGCTCTAAAGGTGACAAGACTAACAATTTAAACAGCTGTAGCCAGAGAAAATCGTTGAGAAGTCCAAATCCATACAAATGTCATAAGCCGGTTAATGAATTGACAATTATTACAGTATTATTTACAAATAAACATTAATAAAATACTTTATCGAAATACTGCAAATTTACCATGTTTATTGTTGCTGCTTATTATGTTCCCAAATACCAAAGAAAAGCGGAAATCTTCAAAATCAACAGGTAGTAAACTTGGTGAAACTTAACAACATTGAGAGGTTGAGAGAACACGATCGCTACATCTCAAAATTGTTAACTAACCATGCATTACGTCCCATACTTACCCAATATTGCAAAATTATACGACAAAATAGAAAATTCAATCCAAAACGCCCAATATTTTAGTCAAATATGAGCAAATAAGGCGGACAGAGCGATCAACCTGATCTACAAGTGCCGATGTCTGTTGCCGAATTTAATTTCGATATGACAGACTGGCAATAGAAATAAGTCTCCCAAAAGTCGTAATGTAGGAAAAAGTGCTTATTTATATATGTTGCCAAATATGTCACGCTATGTGTTAAGACACAAAACGGTTTCAAATGTTACAGAATATAAAAATCAAATAAATTACACAGTCTGGCAACTCCCCAGTTTCGCACTTCAACGAGATTGACCAATCAGATAACCGAATCGACGCTTCTGCTGCTAACAAAGATGAATTTTTGCTCAAAACCGAACTCTGGCTGTAGCTACTTACCCCCATGTGTCTACTGCTTCCAATGGCGACCAAGTAACTCCTGCTTGTCGTTTCACCTACATTCGTCATCGCATTCACTCCAGATACAGTCCTATCAACCCCGGATGCAGTCTTATCAACTCCAGACGCAGCCCGATTGATACCTAAAATAAACCGGTTAAACAGAGATTATTCACCAGAAAGCGTCTTACACTGATAACTCAAGACGTTGGGACACACATAGGGTTCTATGTTTGCTATTATCTGCGCGTGGTATCTGCCACACACACATGGAGTTTGATACAGCTGGCTCACCAGCGTGTTCATTTCGGTCTGTTGGGTGTATGTAGAAGCAGCCGTGGGTTCTCGGGGACTAAGTTGAGGGGTAGGCTGCAACAATTCTGCCTCGATCTTGTCGATTTTGTCTTCGTAGCTGGGCCCGAGGACATCCTAAAGGAAGATTTGTTAACTACTTCAAGAAAGACTTAATGTATGCTTCGTTTGTGAGTAAAGTAAGGGTAGTTTTTTCGTTAACAAATTCTTTTATTGACTGTTTTAGCTTCCTACAAATGTATTTAATTTTTTCCACGTAATCGCCGTTGACTTCTTAGCAGTTTTCGTAACGCTGAACCAACTTCTTCAATACCTCTGCATAAATGTTCTCCGTCTGGGAACTGAACCAATTCATTACGGCAGTCTTGAGATCCTCATCGTTCTCAAGGCGTTATCAAAAAAACCACTGTTTGAAGTGTAAGAAGAGGAAATGGTCTAGGTGTAAGGTTGTGAGTATAAGATGGGTTGTCAAAATGTTCCCAACGAAAATCGTGAATTTTCTTCTTGGTTGTTGCTGCAGTCATCTTCGTCTTGTCCAAAAACGCCCGTCCAATTGACATTCTTTGCTCTCTGTGTTGAGCCGTAATCCGTTGGTACCCACCTTGCACACTATTTGTGACATCAAAACTTTTCCGTAACAATCTTGAATATGGTGTGACTGAAGCACTAATTGCCAATCAGATCGAAGCTTTTATTCCACCTGTTGAACGAATTTATCGATCTAGATACTGAACCTGCTACTCACCTGTCAATATTGAATTCTCGACACCGTTGTCTAATCTTTCCTCCACTCATTACAGCTGGTTCGTGAACAAGACATAACCCTCGTGTATTTAAGTGGCTAAGGATCCTTTTTCATATAAAAAACAAATCACAGCTGGTCGGATCAACGATTGTCGCGGACGTTGTTGTAGCAAACAACGATACGATCTGTKTTGTGTTTTCGCAGACAATCAGTAGGTCGCGCTGTATGCGTGCAACTCTGTTCTGACTAGGGCTGGGCGATGTCGTGGGCATTATCGATACTACTCAAAAGTGTCGCAGTATCCAAAGTATCGAAAGTATCAAAAGTTTAGAAAATATCCTAGTATCAAAGCTATGCTCCTCATACTTATTATTACAATACATGACATCTTTATGTATTTTCATGGACCTGACAGAGGCATTTGATACCGTGAATCATCGATTGCTGTCGAATGTGTTATATTCTTTCTAGTGTTCGAGAAGTTGTACATGACCTTTTCAGAACATATTTAACAGGCAGACAACAGCATGCAAAAGTACGAGAAAAAATCAGGTTAGGGTGCCGCAGGGCACAGTTTTGGGACTGATTGTATTCATCAGGTATATCAACGATCTATTCAAGCTTAGAGTTCCTTCTAAGACCTTTGAATTTGCAGAAAAAAAACAGCAGACGATCAGTTTCCTCTGTCTCAGGGACTAAACCTTGTGCCTCCAAATATCCGCCAGTGCAGAACAAACAAGTTCAAGAAAATGGTTGCAAAAAGAAGAGGTAACCCCATTATTAACAAAAACGCTGAAGCCATTCGTTTAAAAGAAGCAAACACAAAACCAAGTCACATGGGCACAAAAACTGCTTCGCTTCCTTATCCTTAAATAAGGACACTGTTATTTACACTCCACTATAAAAGACAACTGTCTGTAGTGATGACTGGTTAATACACGTTTATAGTAATTTTGGCAAAAGGGTCGCCAACTTAGAACCGAAGTATAAACACCTGTTCCGATTTATACCGAGTGTCAAACATAAGATGACAAGTTTCAATAATTTTTCCCCAGCGGCCTTCCCTACGGAGATAGCTTGTTTAGTTTACCAGGGGCGAAGTAGGTTGTGCATTTTAATGTTTACATTTTTAACACCCTGTATGATAAGTAGTTAAAAAAAATAAATTTGGATACCTTGAACATTAAGCTAAAGAAAAGATACTCTTGTTCATTGTCGACAAAATGAACCATTTTCAAGACAAAAAAAATAAAGAATTAATGTTTTATTTTTATTAATTTTTTGTAATTAAGTGGGTTCCGTGATTTCTAATACACTCGCGGGCACTACGAATAGAGGACTGCTGTACTCTCCACAACAACCCAGCACAACTTTCTCCGCCCCTGGTAAACTAAACAAGCTAATTATGTTTCGAGGGCAGTATTTTAAGAGGTTCTTACTACTGTTTATTATAGTAAAATTTCATTAAATTATATTATGTCGTTTAAAAGGTATTCAAGAAAAATTGATTTCCAGTAGCGTCTTTTAGAAAGCCGTATCTCCGTAGGGAGGGCCGCTGGGGAAAAAATTTATGGGAACTTGTCATCTTATTTTTGAATGTTCTATCTGGATCCGAGAGATCTCCCACATTTTCCCGGACACCCTGTATACGGTTAAATTTTTGACGTGTATACATTGCCGATTGTCCGGTAAATTGGTGGAAATCGGTAATGCGCCATCTAATGGTTGCTTTCCGAACTACTACGTAGGTTGGTATTATTACCCAATGAGCCTATGTGTCCACTGGAAAAGCCCAGCGAAAAGAGGGTAATAAATGTGTCCGCGTCAAGCTTAACAACACCATGATTTTTTTACCTGGAAGTCTTGTACGAATTCATCTAGTTCATTATCGGGTTCCTCCGCGGTTGTCGATAAAAGTTCCTGGTTGGCAAAGGATCTCCTCAGGGATTTGTTGGCTGAAACAGCGCTGTCGCTCCTCACTTGCTCATTCTCCCTCACGAAGCTCTGCATGCTGGTCTGCGTATCTGCCTTTTCAATTACCTCTTTTGCAGTGATTGACTCATCCATCTGTTTGATTTCTTCTACAGAAGTTGCAGTGGAGCGCTTCGAAACCTTCGAAAATGACGGGTTGCTAGTCTCTTTGGATGTCCTCCCCGTCCTCTTGATGTACTGTAGGGCCTTTTGGAAAGACGATCTTCTGTTAAAATCGTCAGACCCCGTCATGGTGCCTTCTTCGACCCGCTCCACCGATTTGATGCACTTGTACCCGGGACACTCGCCTTTGGCGATGAATTTCTGGAAGGTTTCGGAATTGGCATGCATCATCATCCTGGGCACCGAGCTCCCTGTCTCGAAATTCTCCTCTTTCGGTTCCAAGGCGATGCCCTCTGTGCTTTTTGCGCGCTGTTTCGATGACTTCGGCGGTGGCTCTTTCAACACCATCCTCGTGGACACCGCCACGGTTTTCGTGCTCTTCTTTGGACTCGGTGCCTCCTTAGGGGGTGCTGGTTCCTTGCTCGGGTCTTGCATAATTCCAACCGCGTTCTTCGACATGTGGAAAGTGCCGCCATACGAGGATGGATATTTTACCTTAGGGGATCGGTTACCCTCCGTCTGAGACGATTTGTATTTCACCGGAGTCTTTGGGGCAACCCATACTTGTTCGTCTGTCTGTAGTATTTGAACGCCGCATTCTGTAGTCAACACTTTCCTTGTTATAATCTCCTTTCTCATTGGCTGTACCTTCTCGGTAGTGGCAGCACAGCTAAAAGGAACTGGTTAACGAGTGAAGATGTAACGTTTTGACTTACTAGACGATCCAGTATACTTCAGTGAAGAACAGAACACCAGTCACGGTATATGCTATGGCAAACCACAAATACCACATCCATTGCTGGCGTCCGAGCAGTCCAAACAACAATCCTCCGCAGATGAAGTAAAATAACACCGCCGTTATCGAAATCAGGAGCCAAGAGTTCCATTTGATCGGCTTCTGCATGGTTATCGATATCAAATCTGTCAAGGTTACCATTACGAAGGCTCCAGACGTCACGAAACACATTATAGTAAGCGTCACTGGGTGGTAGAATCTTATAAATACAAAACAAAGCGCTAAGCACAAACACAGGAGACAAAATATCTGAAATCAGGTCTGGATTAAACTAAAAATCGGGTGCGTTTGCGAAAGAACTTACGAACTGAAAAAACCTCCTCAAGAAATATTCTCGGAAAGGTCTGACTTCATTGTGTTGTAATTCTAACATTGTGTAAGTTACGATTCGTTTGAACTCGTTTTTGACACATTGAAGTCTGGGGTAAACTTCAAATTGACATTGACGATTGTGTGTATKTGTTTATTGTGWACAGAACGATGGTGTCGGAGACGTAAAAATACACATTTTTTAAGCAAGMKAAGAGTTCACCCCAAACGAGTCGTAGCCGTCTATGACTCCGTAGCAATCCTTAAAAACTAATGCAAACGATTCTTTATTAAATTAAACAACACAAATTATCTGTACAATGCAAAGGAGCCATGACTAACCGAACCATACCTACCGTTTTGGTTGCAGTCATTCTTCGTTTTTTGTCTGTTATCAAAGGACTTCCTTGTTCATCATCTTCACTTGCTTTCATTTCCTTAACGACATTCTGCCCACTCCTCAGGCTGACACCAGCCGCCAGGGCAGCACACTCCTGAAGTTTTTTGAGGTCCTTTAAGGGTTGCTTCAACCCTGCTTCCTGCTTCATAAAGTGTACCACATTTGCGATAAGTTCTTTGATTTGGCCGCATAACTTTTTTTAATTTGGAACTAAATTCCATGATAAAATTAAAACGCACACTAAACGCACACTTCCAGTGGAATGGTTATATATATTTTTTAAAAATGCCTTTAACTGTTACTCCAAATTTAGGGCAGATTTCTACCCCTAGCTTCTGAGAAGAATCCCGTGATTTTAATCTGCATATTACGATTTAATGTTTGAAATTCTAAAAGCCATTAGATATGATAAAAATTCAAAGGAAAAGTTTGCTATCAAATGAATAGCTTTTACTACATGGTATTTCGACTATATGTGCTAGATACTTTTACATACCTGTGCTGTACTGACAAAATAAGCCAATAATACATTCTCAGAAGATTTMTTTTTTTGTAACATAAMCTGCTGCAAATAACTAAATGTTGTCAATGGCGTCGTGTATTACCATGACTCGAGAAAGTTCTTAGATCTTTAGAGAGGTCAAAATTGGAGTCTTTTTCTTCTTCTTTGCCCCAGTCAAGGTCACCTGTGTCGTTTTTTATTAAAACACCAATAAAAGTCATATGATTTATTCTACTAAATAATTCTATGAGGTAACAAAAAATGACTCTCCTCCACTACATACCTGGACGGATTGCGATAAGAAGCGGCAAACATAACCGCCACAAAAGCAAATGAAACTCAAAAAAAAGTGCTAAACTTAAAAATACAACAGAGATCGATCCCTCGTGCTTATCAAAAGTCTTTCTGCTTAATAAACGTCACCACACCGTCCACAACGAAAACCACGAAATTCACGAACGCGAACACTATGGACGTCGTCAGCATCGGCGACAGGTGACTCTTCGGGGGGTGGAAGACCGTGTCCCCCCACCCCCTCACCCTGTGCGATATCAGAACCACCCCGCTGACCAGGTAGAGGATCGCGCCCACTATCGAGAAGATGCTGCAGGTCCTGTACGGGAATCTGTCTCCCAGCGCCCTCCCCAGGAGAAGAATCGCATTGATCAGAATGTAGCCCGTGTACGTGGTGTATATGACTCCTATGTGGTCCAGATGTTTCTTGGACCACGTGATATTCTCGACGGGTTCGTAGGCGTATCCTATGCAGATGGCGGAAATGACCTGCAAAGAGAAGTAGCTGGTTTAGGCGACGAAAAGCTGCTGAAGATGCCAGCTATGTGGCGAAACAGCTGTTGTCTTCGAATTATACAGAGTTTTTATTTCTGTTTTTTAATTAATCTATTACAATTCTAAAGGATTTGTATGAAAAGAAGTTGGTGACTATCAAATGACAAGAAATGTCAACAAGATTTAATTTAAAACAGAAAATTTTAATACAAAATGGGACTTTCGTTATAATTCATAATTTCGGAATAACTACGGTGTTTTTTCAGATTTAGTTGAACATATTTGTAAAATTTGAAACTTCTTATTATAAGCACCAGAACTGCAAGTCCCAGATGTAAGCGTGTGAGATATTTCAATTTTTTTCTTAGTGGCGGAGTCTTCAACATAACCTGCTACGGCAAATTTACGCCATAATATTTAATCGCTTAACAATTATTTGAAAATTATTTTTTATAAACCTTTTGTCTGCGGAGTAGCATAGACAGTTAAGTGTAAGTATATTAGATTGTCTGTGAACAGTAAACAAGAACATAACATTAATTATAGAAAGCCTACATTTATGTAGGTACTCACTTTGTTAAACACAAAATAATAAAGTTCGCGTTAACAAATTTGACATTCAAGAAGACTATATCGTTAGTTTATTATTATAGGTATTTATTTACTTTTAAATGTAAAACACTTGATATCGTAACAATACTTGGAAATTATGAATTCAAGAAAAGCCATTTGACAGATTTTCTCCTATCTACTCTCGCTACATGTCGGCGTCATTCTTTCACTTTTATAGCCAGTGGTCAAGTTTTCTCTTACGTTTAAGATAAACAAATTAACATACTCTTCGATCTACGCAGTTGGCATTGCCTGACACAGTTGTATACGCAACAAGTTCGCGTTCTTTTAAAAACGCTAACCGTACTTTGTTTGACCAACGTAATAAGTGTACAAGGATAATTTTTTTGTAATTTGACGAATTTAATCGGTATATTGTCAAGGTTCTGAACGGTACATAGGTATTTAAAACTGCTACCTAGAGAATGTTCATTGTTATGCACAGCATTCATTAATTTTCTTGATGAGTACAAAAAAACGAGAAGTAGCTTTTTAGTTAACATGGTTCAAAACTTTGAAAACACTAAATTATCAGAAGGATCCGTGTATCCATATAGACCTTAATCTATAAAAAAAATGCGTTTTCTAATCTTTATCCATGATAGACGAGTTCTGTGTGAAGCTGTGGTGACATCACAATGCATGAAGTAAAATGACGTGACAAAACATTTTTCTTCCAACAATTCGATTTTAGCATTTACGAATTTTGAATAACGTTCAAACGCGGTGTTTTACAATGACGACTCCTGAAGATGCCTACCGCGCCATCGAAACGGAATGCGAAACTCGCGGTTTACTTTAAATGTACAGTTTTACTTACGATTTCAAGCACCTTCAGTCCAATCTGCCAGTGTTCCCGGACCTTCTGACCGACATGCCTCTTATTGGGCACCTCCTTCTTCTCTTCCTCCTTGTTCTCCTCGACTTCCGCGGACATCCTCGCCTTCACCGGTACGTCGTACACCGTGTCCACCTGGTTCGCCAGAGCGTCCGTTACTCAGCGAGCGCTTTCCGTGAATGAGTGACTAGGTGCTCCCTGTGTCGTCCGGCTAATCCAATTCATTCATTTAACCCCGGGTTCGGCCAATTGATCCCGCTACCTCTCCGGGTTGTCGCGTGGGCGGACTCATCATGCAGGGAAATTAGCTTTTATTAATTACTCAGATGTTTGTCTCGGGTTGTCGCACTTGGAGAAGCCTTTGGATGGAAGGGAGCGCAGTTTTAGTTGTTTTGATGGTGTCACGGCTTGATGGGTTTGTTTTGTTGTAACAGAAATTTGTATTGATAGTTAATATGTAGTAGCAAATGATTTCAGGAATACAAAACTAATTATAAATTCGTAAATCTTACGCCATACAGCGTTATATGCAGCGTGTTGCAAATTCATTAACCGTAGATTCCCGAGGCTAAAATATGACAATTTCTTATAGGTAAATTTCTGCAAAACGCTTCAGTTAAAAAATACAGGGTGTCAAAGTTGATATTTAAAACTCATTTTTTTACGATATAATCCACAGTTTTGGAAATATCGAGTTGAAATTTTGTACGAGTTTGTAGTATTTACATCTAAGTGTACCCCTAAATTATTGTTAACATTACTATAAAAACAAATGAATATCGGGGGGTTTGTCACCTTCTATCCCCCCAACTTTTTTTGACGTACGCCCGTGAGACCAGCGGATTTTTTTCTAGTACAAAACTTCATTATCTGGTTTTTGCTGTCTTATAATTTTTAGACAGTATGCTTAGATTCAGAGATAAACGCCGTTTTGTGAAACTTTCCACCTTGTCTATCAGTAATAATGATTTTTGTCTTACTTACGCGCGTTACACAGTGCATACGTATTAGTGCATTTACATGTTTTATGTAGTATTCTCTTTCATATGTATCTTGCGCGCAGGAAAACGAAACGTAGCCAAAAGTGCATTTTAGAAGATTATTCTACTTACTAGGTACTCATCTTAATTTTTCACTCTTGTAAAAACGCCCTATTTGGCATAGTTTCGAATAAAAGTAATGTTTCCTCAAACACTGGTAATGAATATTCTTTACTAAAATAATTTTCACACCAATAAATCATAGAAAATCGCAAATACCTCCAAAAGTACTAAAGCCATACCTTAGTTAAATCTAAATGTACTTGAAAGTCGATAATGTTTATTATAATAGCGATAATTTTACATTTTCTTTCTTAAGATATCTTAATCATTTTGGCCTTGCATAAGCATCTAAAATCGCTTATGTAGTTAAAAATCACGTTGTCGTATGTTTATGAGCACTAAAATTAACGGTTTTCGAGATACTATACACTTCATTGCCCTGGTAGGAGCATATCCGCACCAAGAAACAAATACAGGTTGTTGTTTTATTTACTTGAAACATCGTAGTACGGACTATACTAACCACCGTTCGAATAAGCTTTGTTTTTAATATACTTACAGTGTATTATGTAAAAAAAAAATGCTAATAATTTTTCTTAACTAGCTTAAGTTGATAATGTAATAATTTCACACAAATAATACAGATTTTTCCATATCCAACGGATGGGAAGTATTGTATCGCGAAAAAAATTTTCTAAAATTTTTATTTGCTTGCTCGCTTTAAAATGGTCGAAAACGCAAAAAACAAAATTTGAGCAAATTTGTAGCTAGGGACCAACTGGGACCATTCCGAAATCAGGAGGTCCAAATCAGTAAGTATACTAACTTGTATTCAGCTGAATCGGAGACGAAAAAATTTTAAGGTCAAAAAAGAACAAAGGGGTAGTAAACCTTGGATGTTTTGTGATTTTTGACAAAAAATAGATTTAGCTCAAAATCGGTATACAGACGTATTTTGAACTGCAGATTTCAAAAATGTGCTCTAAAATGAGCTAAGACGTAGGGCGGCCTAAATAAGGACACTTTCCGAGCGAACCGTTGTAGCTAGCGACGAACTGAGACCATTCCGAAATTCAAGAGGTCCAAATCAGTAAGTATACTTGTATTCAGCTGAATCGGAGACGAAAAAATTTTAAGGTCAAAAAAGAACAAAGGGGTTAGCCTTGGATGTTTTGTGATTTTTGACAAAAAATAGATTTAGCTCAAAATTGACGTACAGATGTATTTTGAACTGCAGATTTCAAAAATATGCTCTAAAATGAGCTAGGACTGCGGGCCGCCTAAATAAGGACACTTTCCGCGCGAACCGTTGTAGCTAGCGACCAACTGAGACCATTCCGAAATTCAGGAGGTCCAAATCAGTAAGTATACTTGTATCCAGCTGAATCGGAGACGAAAAAATTTTAAGGTCAAAAAAGAACAAAGGGGTTAGCCTTGGATGTTTTGTGATTTTTGACAAAAAATAGATTTAGCTCAAAATTGACGTACAGATGTATTTTGAACTGCAGATTTCAAAAATATGCTCTAAAATGAGCTAGGACTGCGGGCCGCCTAAATAAGGACACTTTCCGCGCGAACCGTTGTAGCTAGCGACCAACTGAGACCATTCCGAAATTCAGGAGGTCCAAATCAGTAAGTATACTTGTATCCAGCTGAATCGGAGACGAAAAAATTTTAAGGTCAAAAAAGAACAAAGGGGTTAGCCTTGGATGTTTTGTGATTTTTGACAAAAAATAGATTTAGCTCAAAATTGACGTACAGATGTATTTTGAACTGCAGATTTCAAAAATATGCTCTAAAATGAGCTAGGACTGCGGGCCGCCTAAATAAGGACACTTTCCGCGCGAACCGTTGTAGCTAGCGACCAACTGAGACCATTCCGAAATTCAGGAGGTCCAAATCAGTAAGTATACTTGTATCCAGCTGAATCGGAGACGAAAAAATTTTAAGGTCAAAAAAGAACAAAGGGGTTAGCCTTGGATGTTTTGTGATTTTTAACAAAAAATAGATTTAGCTCAAAATTGACGTACAGATGTATTTTGAACTGCAGATTTCAAAAATATGCTCTAAAATGAGCTAGGACTGCGGGCCGCCTAAATAAGGACACTTTCCGCGCGAACCGTTGTAGCTAGCGACCAACTGAGACCATTCCGAAATTCAGGAGGTCCAAATCAGTAAGTATACTTGTATCCAGCTGAATCGGAGACGAAAAAATTTTAAGGTCAAAAAAGAACAAAGGGGTTAGCCTTGGATGTTTTGTGATTTTCGACTAAAATTAGATTTAGCTCAAAATCGACGTACAGACGTATTTTGAACTGCAGATTTAAAAAATGTGCTCTAAAATGAGCTAGGACGTAGGGCGGCCTAAATAAGGACACTTTCCGAGCGAACCGTTGTAGCTAGCGACCAACTGAGACCATTCCGAAATTCAGGAGGTCCAAATCAGTAAGTATACTTGTATCCAGCTGAATCGGAGACGAAAAAATTTTAAGGTCAAAAAAGAACAAAGGGGTTAGCCTTGGATGTTTTGTGATTTTCGACTAAAATTAGATTTAGCTCAAAATCGACGTACAGACGTATTTTGAACTGCAGATTTAWAAAATGTGCTCTAAAATGAGCTAGGACGTAGGGCGGCCTAAATAAGGACACTTTCCGAGCGAACCGTTGTAGCTAGCGACCAACTGAGAACATTCCGAAATTCAGGAGGTCCAAATCAGAAAGTATACTTGTATTCAGCTGAATCGGAGACGAAAAAATTTTAAGGTCAAAAAAGAACAAAGGGGTTAGCCTAATTTCTTGTCTGTGTGTCTGTGATTTTGTTTGTATACACGATAACTTTCGAAAGACTTAATATATGAACTTGAAATATGGCAAACGTATAAATCTCAACTACCCAAAGCGACCAATTGTTTGTGGGGTAAGTAGGATATCGGGAAGGGAGCGAAATTGCAAATTTTTATTTTTTTCGTTTTAATATGTGATTAGTAGTATAACTGCGAGTATTATTCGTTCTTATAATTTTCGGTGCAGCAAACTGTTTAGAAGATATTAGCAAAAAAGCGTCACTTAAAGGAAGAGGTTTTTCCTAAATATCTCCAAATATATTTAATATATTCAAAAAATGAAAATGCCACCAGATAGGAAATAAAATTTCTCACAAAAAGTGTCTTAGAAAATTTATTCAAAATTTTGACATTTTCGAAATATTTCCAAAAAACCTATTTTGGTCCCTGCTCGTACGATTTTTTTTCAATTTTGGTATTATATAGAAAATCAAATTTCTGATCAGAAAGCACTCTTGTAATTTTTTTGTTAAGTTAATAATTTTCGAGTTATTTGAAAAAAACGATTTTAAAATTTATATAATTTTGCTAATATCACGAGGACTTTGTCTTAGAAAAAATGTGTTGAGAGACAAAATGCTCAAAATCTTATTACTAATCGTACATTATAAGAAATAAAAAGTATTGATTCAATTTGCAGCGGTTTTGTGATTTTATCATATTATTAACATTAAAAAACGCCAATTATGCAGTGATTGCAATCGATCCTAAATGATTTGATTCGAATCTATATTTTCGTGAAATTTTCTCCAATTATCCAGACCTCTACCCATCATAGAACTAGCTAGTCAGACAAATAAATAAATTTTCAAGAAAATTATTTAATACTATTTAAATTACTTGCCTGCTAATTGTTGTTGTTGTTCCCGCGGTAACACTACACACCTATCTGTCGACGTGAAAAGGATKACACAGCCTCATCGGTGCCCCATAATAACGAGTGTACTAATAAGTATCTCATACTAACGCCGAAGGATTTCAGCCTTGCATATTTCTTAGCCGTATTATGTAATACTCATCTATTACACACGCGCATAATATGTACATAATGACACACCACGCAACCTCAAAACAAATTGTGATTTCCGGCATTAATTGTTGTTACTCATCTATTTGGTGCGCTCACTTTTCGGAAGGATGCGTACTACACGTGCAGGTGTGAAGAAAGATCGTAAATAGTTTTATGGGATGTCAAATGTTTATCTTGTAATTTGGGTCAGCAGGGTTTTAAACGGCGCATTTGCAGTGGAATTCCTCGGTTCCCAACAATTATTCTTGTAATTACTGGCGTTGAAGCTGCCTTGCCTTGGTTTTCCTCAGACCATAACGCTCTAATATCTCGTACCTAGAGAAAAAGCAATGAGGTCAAGTTTACGTTCTGCGTTGAGCAGTTTTGTCCAGAAAAACGCATTGCGTATTATGTATTTTCATGGTTGACAGCAGGATTAGTTTGTTTTTCAATTAATTAAACTTATCTATTTATTTTATTCATACTCTTTACAAACACACCTATAAGAAGTAATTTAAACTAAAGGATAAGCTAAAACAATTGTAAACCTAAATGTAATATTAAGTGCTTGAAGCAATTGACATAAATTCGATATTTGAAATGACAACCTTATATATACGAGGGAAGATCATTAATTACGGTCCCTGACATAGAAAGCCACAAAACATGAAAAAATTATATATTTATTTTTCTCCTTGGAACTTCCAATGCTCTGATTCCTCTAGAAAAGAATTCTTGTGGTTGTCCCTCTAGCCAGTCGTTTACTGCTGTCATCACTTGATAATCATCTTCATATCTGGTCCCACGTAGATATTCTTTCAATTTCGGAAATAAAAAATCAAAAAAATCAACCCTTAAAATTCCGTCTGCATCCCAAGAATTGTGGCCATAATTTTACCAGCAGAGGACACAACTAGAAATTTGCATGGTGGAGGAGAACCTTTGTGATGCCATTCCATACTCTCTTGTTTTGACTCTGGGTCAAAGTGGTGGACCCATGTTTCATCRACAGTTACAAATCGAGAGAAAAACACATCCGGGTCTGCTGAAAACTTTGCCAGACTGGCTTCAGAATGCAGGACTCGAACGTTTCTGATCAGGCGTCAACATTCTAAGGACCCAGCGTGCAAATAACTTTTAAGACCTAAAATATCTGTTAATATTTTTTCTATTGTGCCATATGAAAAGTCTGTAATTTCAGGTATCCGATGAATGGTCATTCGCCTATCTACCATTACCATGTCATGTACACGATCAACATTTTCCTAAATAGTGACAGCTACTGGTCGTCCGGCACACTTTGCGTGTTCTTCGCAATTTAAAATTAAAAATTAAATTAAAATTAAATACGCCCACCATATCTTCATGAATCTCAGATTTACCCATTATTGAAAATTACACCTTCGTGTAAATTCTAAATTATTTTAACAAACAACGAATGACAAGACTGGTATTGAACAAGTGCCACTACAAATAAATAAACTTTTAATATGTCAAAGAATTTTAAACTAATTGTATTAAGAGGGGCGTTTACCTAGAGCGAATCGGGTCATTTTAAGCACCTACCGTTTTACATTTTACCGAGTTATTCGAAACTTTTTCGAAGTGAAATTTCGACATGGCAATGACAAAAGATGTAGCTACAACGTAGAATTCGAGTTTTTTCTGAATTTGGTACAGTGATGTAAATATTTGTTGTTATATTTTGCTTAAAAATGCGTATTTTTGGCGAGCTATTTCTCGAAAACTAAGGCACATAAACGAAAAATTCGAACTCCACGTTGTAGCTACATATTTCTTTGTACACTACCAAAAACATGAGCACGATAAATGAGTAAAAACATTCAAAAAATCTAAACCCGCAAACCCTTTCGCATGAGTCCGTCACGAGAGCAGAATGCGAATGCCCATCCCCACCAGGTCCGTCGCGTTGTATCCACTGAACAGTGAGGCTAAGATACAATCCTGTCGGGAATGATCGAGCAGTATACGATCTATTCCGATATGACTGGATTTCTAAGATTGTATGTCTAATTAGTAATTGCACGGGACAAGTTTAATGTTAAAAACTCTTTCACATTAATTTACTGTCTGCCGAAGCAATGGGGAGGCGGAAGGAAAATTGTTGTAAAAGTTCCTACAGAAATAATGCAGTTAGAATGAAATGTTATATAGTTCATATTTACAGAAATAAATGGGTTATTCCATATTTTTAATAACCTGGTATAATATCATAGTAAGTTACTAATATCATGCTTACTTTTTTATGCACACCCTACAGTCAGCAATTTTCCGAATATTAGTTTAGCCCGTCTGTTGCTCGTACGATCTTTGCGCGATGTCAACCTATCGGCTACCCTCTTACGTCCCATGTCCCGCTGGTAATATGGGTTGCATAATTTACATTTCTACCCGATCGCTCCAAGTAAATGCCCCTCTTAATCTCCTGTTGGGGAAGGAGCAAACTTATATTTGAAGATTAAAAAATCGAATTAGAGGAAAATGCATTTTTGAAACGCTATTTCGTCAATGAAAACAGTGTGGCATTCGTGCCCCAAAGAGAGCGGGAAGCAAAAAAAAAACGAATACAATATTTGCTATAAAGTTTATTCTAGATTACTTCTTAAACATGAAAAATACATCTACCGCCATGACTAAACCACAAATCAGCTGCAGACTTCCTATTGCTGCCAAATGTTCCGTGTTATCGAACGATTTTAAATCGTCGTATCTCATTATAAACAAGATTCCCGTTGCTATGTTGAGCACTGCACCAATTGCTATGAGAATTACAGGAAGCCTGCCCTTGGAATCTTCATCCAAAATGATTGTCGTCAGTATACAAAGACATATGATGAGATATCCTAAGATCGCGACTATGGCTGTATGAGTCGCCATGATCTCGGTGAAATACGCAGCTGATTTCTTGTCCGTCATGATAGCAGTGCTGACGACACATATTACCTGTTGAAGAAGCAGAGTTGACACGTCTGTCAATTCACAACGGTAAAATACGCCAAAAAGTGTATGTTTATGTAAGAATGTAAGCTCTCGCGGCCAGTACCAGATCTTCCTCTTTTGAGGACCTTTTAGGATTTGCTTGAGCTATAACGTGGTTCTCGCGTCAAGCTTCTACCATGTTCCATTTCCGGTTCTGACGATGCTCCTTATAAGAGGAGACGAAACGTCAACCTTATTTTTAAAACCGTCGCTGTTCAACAAAAACGACCAGTATTTCAATATGTTATGTATGGTGTGCAATAGCGTAGGCATTAGCTTTTTTGACAATATCGAAACATATCTTTCCTAATGGATGAAATGCTTATCCGGGGATCCCGATTTTCTTGAAGAGAGAGGGAGAGAGAGCACCTATTAATAGGTACATGGAAACTAATATCTAATGAATGCAGAATAAATTTTGCATCACTGACCTGACCTGACCGCTCTGTAGATTTGTGACAAATTACGTATATCTACGCAATTCAAAATATATCTAACAAGAAATATCAGCTTTCGAAGTTCTACCTTTACCGAGAACGCTCAATCGAAATTCTTTTAAATAGTGTTTAAACATTCTGGAATTTTTGCAATTTCAGATCCAATTGGTGACTTTAAAGTCCGAATTCAATTCAACAGATCATTTTACTTAATGACCGCCTAAGTCTATTTGTATATCTTTAAGTTGTATAATTCAGATATCTTGCCACCCTCCGTCTAATATTAAAGGACGTAACGTTAATGAATTGTTTATTCACAGAATTCTTGAGTAAATGAAACTGATTTAGTATTTAACGCTCACTGCGTACGTTTGTAGTTATAAATTTCCGTAGATCAAAATATTTTTACACTTTAGTACATAAGAATACACACTTGGCGTACTTTATCTACCTTGTCGACGTCACTGACACAAAAACTATTACACTAGCTACACTTACCATCTCGACTACTTTAAAGATGAAATTTTTGTCTTTGACCAAAGATCCTGCGTCTCTCGCCATTTTGTCTTCAATTATTGGTGTCTGGAATTCGTCAAATTCGAGGCCGCTTATTACTGTTTCAAACGGGCGAAAGCTTAACAGGGGAATGAAGCCAGATATTTATCGATCTCGAAAGATAACGTCCCTAATCTGGCGTTAAAATATTTGGAACCTTACAGTTTTGCGCAAGGTATAATGAGTTTACGAGTGTTTTTGTAGATACGGAGAAAGTATGATGTCATCAAAATAATTCGAACTGTACTGGGTGTCTCCAAGAAAAATAAATTAGTTACTTTGGTTGATAAGCTCATTACATGTTTGCATATTATGTTGAACGATAGAACAAGTAATTTTAAGAAAAATAGTTTGTACATACATAGAGTGTTTCGGAATGATGTAAGAATATTTTAAGGTGGTTTTATTAATTTTTTTTATTTGAGTTTTCCCTGTCAAGATATCAAGTCTCAAAATGGGGGGGAAATTCAGAATTTATCTGCAGAATCTGCAGCTCAAAATACATCTGTGTGTCGATTTTGAGCTAACATTAGTTTCCACCGAAAAATCACAAAACATCTTTTTGGACCTTAATATTTTTGCTCCTCCGGTTTGTATAATTTCAAGCATATATTTACTAATCTGGACCTCCTGAATTTCGGAATGGTATCCGTTGGTCGCTAGCTACTACGGTTCGCTCTAAATGTGGCGTAAATTAGGCCGCCCGACGTCCTAGCTCATTTCTGATCAAATTTTTGGAATCTGCCGCTCAAAATACATCTGTTTGTCGATTTTGAGCTAAAATTAGTTTCCACCGATGCTAAAAATTTGTATTTTGGTACACATTATTAGTTAATCGCGGGCTATCATGCGGTGGTATATCTTTTTTTTGTTATGATTATAAATGATAGAAATTGACAGCCCCTATTTTTATTTTTCTTATAATTTTTTGTCTTAGAAAATATTAAAAAGAAAAGTATTTGTTGAACACTAAAATTGATAATCTTTACCATAATCAAATTATTTTTTTTACTAATGGTTAGTAAAAATCTTAGTGGCGGCTATCATTTTTGACACTAATACGTTGCTTTGACAAAGTTGCTTTTAAGCTTGCTATTAAATGATGGAAATGCCCGTCGAGCCAGAAGGATGTATACAGAAAGATTTCTCAAGATTCATCTAAAATTAAGAGCTACAGGATCTTTTAAAGGGCAACAAAGTAATGCAGGAAAAGCAGTTGCAATCACCGTTCAGCAAGAACAAGCAGTTTTGGATTTTTTTATTTTTGTAGAAAACCCTACAACTAGTATTAAAACATCTAGGCATTTCAACTTGCCATACACGTATCTGGAAGATAATGTCCGAAAACGGATTGCATCCCTTCCATTTTAAAAGGGTTTAGGAGTTGTTACCTACCTTCTTCGCGTTACATTTTGTAGGGAAATACAACGAAAACGCAACGAAAATCGTCAGTTCACCAAACAAATACTGTTTACTGACGAAGCTCTATTTACAAGAAACGGTATTTTCAATCGTCCTACGACAACCCCAATAACATTGTGACTGGGAAACATCAACATGCATTTTCCCTAAATGTTAGGGCTGGTCTAGTAGGTGATTAATTGATAGGACCTTTTATAGGTTTTTAGGCGAGGAATATTTAGAATTTATCCGAAACAATCTTTTCGAATTGTTGGAAGATTTAGCCCTCCAACTTAGACAAGAAATGTGGTTTATGCATGACTGGGCTCCTGCTAATTTTTCGTTATCTGTACGACAGTGGCTCGAAGAACATTTTCCAGGACAATGGATCGGAAGAGGTCAGAATGCATCCATACTTTGCCCACCGAGGTCTCCAGACTTGAATCCTCTCGATTACTATTTATGAGGACATAGGAAAAACAACCAGCGCAACATAGCCTTTAACTAATAACTGATAATGTATGCAAAAAATCAAATTTCTAACATTGGCCATTCCTAAGAAAAAAAATTTTGACCATTTTGAAACTCTAATAAATTGACAGGGAGGACTCAAATCGAAAAATCTTTTTAAAAGAGATTTCCAAAAACGGCTTATAGAACACTCCCTTAAAATATTCATACATCATTCCGAAACACCCATCCGCTTAAGCGCTTAATTTCATAGATACAACCATTTGTACCTCGTGAATTCATACGTATAAAATAACAGATTAAAATATATTTCCTTGAAATGCACTCAAGTGTACAAATAAGTGGGCGCAATTAATCTACTCTAAATATATTTCAACTCATATCACAACACAATTGAATTCGAAAATCTTATCAAACGTTCCTCGGTATCGCTAGTCATCATCTTTCCTGAAGAATATCATGGTGACGGTGTGGCTGAGCATGATCACACCGGAGAAAATAGTTAGCCCAGCCATTATTTTGGTCGGCATATCCCTGTCGGGATAGAATCCTCCTGGTGGCCCTGAAGAAATTATGTGCACCACCTTCAGGAAACCCGTCGCCAGGTTGAGAAAAGTCCCGTACACGCAAAGGCAGATCTCGAAGATCGGAGAATGCGGATCGCTGGTCACCGAGTTCTCCAAAAGGATGAAGCTGACGAAGAACGTGAAGGTGGCTGCTATGCAACCCAAGTTGTGGGTCTGGTTGTTAAGGGAACCCACCGGTTTGCTGACGAGGAAGTAGATCTGGACGAGACCCACTACCTGAAAAGTGAAATGATCAAGTACTAAAGGGAATTCTCGGGCAGTAAACGCAATAGGGTTTGGAAGAGTACTCGCTAGACTCTGTCGATATATTAAGCAATGTGTTTAACCTTCAAAAATGTAAAGCGTGTTATTATTGATTGATTAGTTGATTGAAGCCGGCTGATATACCAGCATGCCATCTACGTCTAGCTGGGTTAAAGGGCGTCATGTTTGTTGCTAAAGGGCTTTCATTCATTCAAGTTAAGGATTGCAATGAAGAACTTTGAAAAAGATGTGTTCCTTAGATTTTTTCTGTTTGATAGTGGCTTAGCTGGGCCGTACTTTTCTTCTTCCTAGGATGAGCTCCTCTCTGGATTTGTGTGCACAATGTATTTAAGAATGATGTTTCCATGATTTTTGTGGTGTTCATTCTCCCACAAGTTCTGCTTTCCATTTTGTGTCGTTTTCACTAGCAACATTTGTGCTATATTCACATCTGTTTCTCATGGTTGTTCTGTTAGCTTTGTTAGTAGTGTATATAATGATGGGCAAGATTACTGATATATTCTTGAAGATGGTCCAGTCTTCTTTCTGTGAAATAGCAATAAAGCTTCCGTCACTTTGCGTGCGTTTCGTTTGAGCAGATCACTGTATCGTGTCTTCATGTAGTCATACCTCCATTATCCTACAAGCTTCTGTCACACCTCAAAAAGGTACCCCCTCCCCAAAAAAAGAATTCTGAGTACGTCACTGGAATTACTGCAATTACAAAGAAAATGGGACACCCTGTAATTGAAAATTCCCCATAACCGAGATATATATGAAATCATAAATTTTATAAGCATTCGAGGATAATAATGCCACTCTTTAAACAGTTCGGTTCAAGGAAGAATGTGATAGTCATAGGAAATAAAAATAGTTCGACAAGTATAAATCATTATTTTACACTTACACTGAGGGGTAGACAATTATGATCGCGCGACAACAAAATCTGATTTAAATGTTCTTGAAGGAAATAGAATTGTTTAAAGTGAGTTCAAAAACAGGAACAATAAAGGTTCCAAGTTTGAACCTTGGGGAACTCCAGAATGAATGGCCTGGAGATGAAATTCTGATATCGTACTATAAAACATCTGTTCGTCAAATAGGAAGTAAATAAAATGTGATGGTCAATTTATGGAAATCAATATAGATAGCATCGACAGTAGAGAGGTACCTCTGTAGATTGCATCTTTCTGGAATAGGATATAGAAATGTTTTTTTCCAAAGACGGGAATGTCGAATCTTTTAGGATCCAATTGAAAAGCGTATGCAATGGTTCTGTTAGAATGTTTGTACTCTCTTTAAGCAAGAAACTTGGAATACCATCAGCGTCCATAGTGTATCTATCCGTTTTTCTAAAATTCCGAAGTACTTCATCGTACTCAATATTAACAAACCTTAAAAAAAGGTCACCATTACACAAGGTATGCGCTAGATGTCTCTTTGGCTTTCGTCAAATTATAACAACCATTAGAGTAAGAAGTGGGGAAGATTTTTTGAAATGAAGAGGACGAGAGATTTGCTGATATTTATGAGCGAAGATGAATGGTAGGCATTCTCGTCAACCAAAGCACATTACGATGTATCAACATAGCAAATGTAGTTGGAAAATACGGGATCCAGTATATTATTATTATTATTCAGGACGCCGTTACTTTGCTGAATGGTTATGAAATTCTTTAAAGTTACATATTTTCAGTTAATTAATTGACTTCGCCAACAAACAACATGAAATATAAATAGGGTTGGGTAAAAGCAATCATAGACTCTAACTGCTACGAGATTAGTGTAAAACAGACCGATACGCAAAAACTCAATAGCAGGGGTCTCGTCGTGGACCCCTGCGGTACACCACAAAACAAGCTTCTCTCTTAATTGCTTTATTAGGGGCCGCTTTCAACTTTATAAGTAACATCAACGAAGGTAACAATTCCATTCAACAAACTTATGATACTGATCACCAATCCCTGCCAATTCCTGAGGCCGTAGAAGCCGAAAGCCTGCCTGTACACTGTGACGTAGTGCAGGAAGCCGTGCAGTCCGACGATGAAGAAGCCGGCCGACAGCAGCCACAGGAAGGTCATCTCGACTTTGATGTGGGTCCTGTCAAGGATGTAGACGAAGATGAAGGCCGTCATCAGCAGGATGCAGTTCCCGAAACAGGCCACCGTCGCATCGTGAATGACGTTGCTGAAATATCCCGTGGATTCGTCTAATATCATTACGACTCCGAAGACGGCTATGATCTGAAAGAAACAGTGTGTTAGAACGTAGAAAATTTAATATTGTTACGCGTACGTACGGGTTCCAAAATGCGGATTTCTGACTAAACTCCCTTTATTTAAACACCTGTACTGTAATACACTAAAATCCAAATAGAACTGCTTCAAAACACTACTACTGTAACACTACTAATTCAGTTCACCACTATACTGCTCTCACTAGCACTCAAATTACGTTAAAACACCTGATTCTCTTTTGTTCGCTTGCTTCACTGCTTCTTGAATTCAGAACTTCACGTTAAGGACCAGCCCATGCTCAATATAGGGTAGCTTCAGCCTACGCCATCTTTCTGGACGTTTCCGGGAAAGACATCTCGCTGTCGCTGTCGAGACATTCCATAGATCGAATATACTGGACAATCGACATTCCCCGCCATCTATCTATAGCTAGGATCACTACCTAATACATCGCAGTGTCCTGTTAGCATCATATCTGCATTCCTACAGATTTGGCAAATAGATGGCGTCGCATTATCCGCTAGCTTAAGGCCACTGCGTATATAAGGAACCGCGAACTCTAGTCTCATGTTTGATCCGGAAACACAAAAGACAGAATGATTCTTTTGCCTATGGTGCAAGCGAGAGATGGGATAGTTAGTATTGCTCTATTTCAAATTCGCCCAGCAACCATCACTATCTAATCCGGCAGTACAGAGAAGGAATTATTAGAAACAATATGGAAATTATATACGTCGCAACCGTTGTCGGTACCTTTCAAGATACAGCGATCACTTGTGAGGTCAAATTATTAATTTCAACGGTGTAATTAGCAATTCTCTCCAATTTTTTGAAGACAATATGGCGGCAATAACTGTGTCCTCTCTATACAGGAGCACAACTTTAGCATATAACATTTCTCCCTCCTCAGAAGCTGATCGTCTCGATCAGCTCCATTCCTTACGATTCCATGGTACTCGCTTAAACAATTTAAGCGTACCACTTTCATTTTTGATCCTGGGCGGCGCTGGATTCTGTAGACTTAGTCGTTAATCCTTTTCATTAATTTGTAGGGTCCTTCTCAGGATAGCGGCAATGTAGCCACGTCCATGGTAGATTGGCTTGTTGTCACTAAGTACACTTTTGCTCCCAGTTGACTCACTTGACTTTTGAGAACTTCCCCAGCTTCCTGTTGTTCTTCTCTTCTAAAACTACTCAAATACTATCCGTCCGGATCACAAACGCTCCAGAAATCCACAATCCTACTTATGACACCATTTGTTACGAGTATGGGGTTCCTTTGTTTAAATACTTGCATCGAAATACCCTAAATCCGAATATAATTAGTACAAAACACTACTATACTGAACTCACTGGCACTCAAAACACTTAAAAATGAAATGCCTAATACGCTGAGTTCGCTCGGATCTCGCTTGCTTCACTGCTTTTCGAAATTCAGAATTTCAGACTTTTTACTTACGGCCATACGCCAGGTCACGCTTTATATAGGGTAGCTTCAGCCTACGCCATCTTTTTGGACATTTCTAGAAGAAACTTTACGATCACTTCGTAGATTGGATATACTGGGGAATCGAATTCAATCCATTTATTGCTAGGATTACTACCGAATGTTTTGCAATGTCCTACTAAACCACATCTGCTCCAGAGATGGCGATGGAGGCGTCGCATTATCAGCTGGCAGTTAACAATACGTTTGTTCAAAAGTCGTGTGAGTTTTATAGGTTGATAAAATCTCTTACCTAGGATTAACACTTAGCAAGCACATGTATAAAGCTTCTATATGATAAATCGGCTAAGCTACCTTCAAGGTTGCGAATGTCCGCTGAAAAGGGACCCTAAAATAGTATATTAAGGATCAAAAGAACGTGGAAGAAAAAAAAACATACTCTATAATATAAAATTTATTTTCGTTCATTCCTTTAACGTGAAAAATACATCTACCGCCATTATTATAGCACAAATTAGTTGTAAGCATCCTATTACTATCAACTCAGTTACACCTTGGCCGTGGTTTTTATAAAATACATATCGTTCTATGTATAAAATGCCCACTGCTAGGTTCAGTACAGCTCCAACCACCAGCAGGAGCACTGGAAGCATCTTAGATTCATCCTCCAGCACTATGGCAACCAGCATACAAAGGCAGATAATTAAGTATCCAATGATTGCGACGAAGGTCGTGTTCATTGCCATTAAATCCGCGAAAATCAATATACTTTCGTCAGACATGAGGGCGGTGCTGACGCAGCATAGTATCTACAAGAGGAGCGAAATTAGCAAGTCCATCCAAAAGTCCTGCCTGAAATCAGAATCGTACGTACCTTGTCGTCGCCGCATGTCACTGACACTCATCTCACTGCACTATTCTGATTTCCGTACAGGACAACGCCAAAGACGCGCATCTCATATCGACACTTACCACTTCTATCAGCTTGAAGATGAAGTTGACGTCTTTTATCAAAGATCCGATGTCCTTCGCCATTCTGGGAGTCAGAAGTTTTGACGTTTGGACAGGCAGACTACTGAGATTCGCAAAATCTAGACTGTTTTGATGCACGATTGTTAAAGCTAAATGTCGGTGACAGTGGAGTGCGCAAAGAAATTCCTCAGATCTGGAGAAAGCATTTTAATTAATTATTTTCTTCAATTAAGATCACGATGCATATTTTTGCTTTAAAATTCCCCTTAACCCTGCTCGTATCACTTCGATGGGATTGAAAATACAATAATGCGCTTGTTCGCAACTTACTCTTTTACTTGTAATACTTCAAAAAGCTTCTTTCGTATAGTTGTCTTCAAAATACAGATTTGAAATTTTACTTTTTTTACCTTTTCGCGGGTATATTCTCCATTAATTTGTCCTGAAACCAAACCATAAACATATCGCCCCATATGTGTTTGCGGTAGTTATTTGACAAAATGTTTTATATTTTTTGCGCTGATTAATAAAAATTCTTGATCCATCCCTCTTTTGATCCCGCGAGCAACATAAGATACCCTTTGCCCACTGGCGCATCTAATTCACACTTGTTTTAATTATTTACCCAATCCATTGTTACCGTACCACACAAATTAAACCACGTTTCGTCTAGATCTCTCTTTTTTATTTCCTTCAATAACTCATTTGCCATTCGCTAAATTTGGGCGACCACTTTTCCTAACTTTGTTTGAAATGTAGTAAAATTGTCATATTTTTGTGATTTTAACAAAAATCACACGCTAAATTAGGTGTTTTTTCAGTCTGTTTCTTTTAAGTGTTGAACCGGTAATAGCTTGTAATCGTGCCATTTGTTCTTAATTCTGTGAATGCTTGTTTTAGATTCACTTAAATCTCTTTCTGAATCTTGCAAGGAGTTAAGTGAATGTCCATTGAAGTATGATACTACTGTTATTTCTGTATCTACATCGCCTGCCACGGGTTTAGTTCTTGTTGTTTTTGGTCTATAAGATCCAATATTAATGGAATTCTTCAACAATCTTCTTGTAACATCTGCAATTGGTCTTGAGCGATTTAGATATTTTTCTGTATAAACTCGACAAGTTCGCTCGACTATTCTATATTCTATATCACATTCGTCATATGTGATAATTATATTCAAAAAATCTTCATAGATTATCCAGAGCGTGACATTTGGACTAATTATATGAACAAGAGTTATGAAAAAGGTTTCTAACTACCGATGTACTTCAAATTTTAGTTTGTTAGTGACAAGTAACTATATGCACAACAGCACAGAATCTCTCTGCTGTCACTCTACCATAAAAACAGCTAACAACCCACAAAAATAATATAAAATCGCAAATACTTTTAAGAATAGACCCCAACATACCTTAATAAAAATAGAAATTCTTAAAATTGAGTTCTCAATAATCAGCAAAAATTTTGCAAAAACTTAAATTGTTGTAAATTAGTATTGTAGAAAATTTCATGGAGAATTGAATTTTTCAAACTGCATCTCTCTAGGTTACTTTGCTTTGAAGATATTAATATTTTTCGAACTTGCCGTAAATGTTAAAATTTTCAAGAAACTTCACAAAATATTAAACTTGACACCGCCTGTCATATTTACAAAGTTATAATGAAATTCAACGAGGATTCTAAAAATTTACAGGGTGTTCCATTTAAATTAACAAAACTTGTATCACCGAAACCCGAAAAGGTTTTAAATAAAAGGAGCTCAACATGAAACTATAACCTACAAATTTTCGGAAAGTTGCTTCAATTGGTTCACGATTTTCTTGTAATGAAAGCTCGTCGCGGAATACTCTGTATTTCTCCGAGCATTTATCGAAGAGGTTGCACTGTACTAATTTCCAACGTGGGCAACTTAATTTTCTTAATCAGTAACACCATAGTACATGTTCTGTACCGCTCAACATATAAATTTTCTGCTAAATAAGATTAAATGGTTAATTTATTTATACCTATTTGCGTACAATAACACTCGCATGTAACATCTTACAAAACAAAATTGTACAAAACTGACAGTTGAAAATAGCATAACTAGAATACGAAACATAGAAAGACAAAATGAGACAAGAAATAGCAACGCAGTGCCTATTTACTGTCATGCGCATAGATGAAATAGGTGGATTTCTTTCAAACCAATTCCTCTGCATTACGCCAATTTAGTTCTTGCAAAGTGGTAGATCGACAAGATGGTATCGAGAAGGTATGCCGCTCCTGAGAGAACGCACAACGCTCCAAGCGCTAAGCCGATCTAAAAATAAACTGGATCTGATGATGGTTCAACCGATACCCGACGAAACTTTACCTGTCTCTCCGAAGACACGTGGATGTACCTATGTTCGCTCTGGTATCCATGCCAGTAGTGGAGGGCTGTCGCACCCACAGCTAACCACATGAAGATTCCGACGATATTCATGACGATGTCGGTGAATGTACTGAAATGAGGGGTCATAAGAGGGGAAAACGAATATTAATCGAGCTTACTTTTTGTGGTCTGCTGAAGCAAAGCACAGACTTATCATAGAAACTGCTGTGTAAATGAAGTATCCCACGAACACACCGGAAGCCACGATTTCTGCGTCCGGGTTCTTTTCTTCGTTGAGGTTCCATGTGCCTCCTACACCGAGGAAGCCGCCTGAATAGCCCGTTCGGTAAAGGACCAGGATAATCAGGTTCATCACCTAAGGAGTGAAGAAATCGTTAGTCAAAATAGTGTTTGTAAGGGAGTTTTATTGAACCCACTGGAGACTCATGACGTGGGGGTATAAATGATGCTAACCGGGCGTTAGTTGCATTTAGAGTTAAAGTACAACTACAATAGCAACTCTAATAGAAAGTGAAACTAACAGTTGCTGGCTTTAACTTCGCAAAAAATTGTTATTAGTATTGGTTCACAAAACCGGGCTACGGCCCTTTTGATTGTTCCAAGAGCTACGACACCCCAAACTTTGTTGCTTGCCCTTGCATTGTTTTAGGTAATGAGCGTCCTCATTTTCCAGCTATGTAAATATTATATATTTATTTTGTAGACGTAGCTGGATTGTTTATGGCTTTAAAAGAGGTCGCTCATTAAATGACAAAATCGTGGTTTAAAATGAAGCGCCCGAGATATTTTTTTTTTCGAAAATAAAAAGCTTTAATGAGTCAGACATAATTCTGAAACAATTCGTCACCAATAGTGTCCCGTTTTTATCCCGAGCTTGGTCTTATCTATGCAAGATAAACAAATCAAACAAACATGATAAGACAAATGCCATCTAAGTTTCGTTATTTTACTAAAGTACCAGCCCATTAAACAATAAATGTTTCGAATTTGATCACATGGTAAACCGATTGATCGGGCTCTGCTTTAATAAATACTGAATTAATTAAGTGCTTACGTGAATGCGTTCGAACAGAAAAAAAACGGTCTCTTTTTAATAAATGATGGTCTTTGTTAATAAACAACAGCTCTAAAATCGAACTTCCACTTACCAATTTTAGAATTTTGATGATGACACTTCCGACAGTAGCTATATTCGTCATTTTTCTTCCGTTTTGCCTTGAAGCACCTCACCCAAGCAGCACCTGTTTGACTTTACAGGTGAATCAGTTTATCGTACAGCACCCAGCCTTATCATCCTTATCTTTTTGTTGATATGGCTGTAACACTTTCGTTTTCAAGCGCGCGAAAAAAGGACGTAATTAATCGATAATGAATCACTGAATTCCCGTTGTAATCGGCCCTTCCTTTTTTCCAGGAGCTGGGCTTAGACATCAGTGACGAACAGATTAGCGAAATGGAAGCGAACGTCAACAACATCGACTTCCGCGCAGCTGCTGAGGAAGAAAAACTAACCAGACATGACGTTATGGCCCATGTGCACGTCTTCGCAAAGTTATGCCCTTCTGCAGCACCTATAATCCACTTAGGCGCCACTTCTTGCTTTGTTGGGGACAACACAGATCTTATTGTGCTCAGGGATGGCCTTAACATTCTCCTTCCCCAAATAGCTAGGGTTATCCAAAACTTATCAAGCTTTTCCCAGCAATACAGGTAGAACCTGTCCATGTAACTTCCCTGAATTAAGCAGTTTCATTTCAGATCGTTGCCTACTCTTGGTTTTACCCATCTTCAACCCGCACAACCTACCACGGTAGGAAAACGAGCCACATTATGGATCTATGACCTTCTCATGGACGAAAGGGCCCTTAGAAGAGCTCGTGATGATCTACGCTTTCGAGGCACCAAAGGAACCACTGGAACCCAAGCCTCCTTCCTAGAACTCTTCGACAGAGACAGTGCCAAAGTCCGCCAACTCGACAAGCTTGTTTCCCAACTTTCTGGATTCGATAAAACCTACCCTGTTACAGGTCAGACCTACACCAGAAAAGTTGATGTGGAAATCGTCCATGCCCTTTCGGGACTCGGCTCCACGATCCATAAAATCTGTAGCGACATCCGGTTGCTCGCTAGCGTGAAGGAACTAGAAGAACCCTTCGAGAAGAGCCAGATCGGCAGCTCGGCAATGCCTTACAAGAGAAACCCAATGCGCTCGGAACGTTGCTGTGCTCTTGCTCGACACTTGATGACCTTAGTCTCGAACGCGGCTCACACTCATGCAGTGCAATGGTTGGAAAGGACGTTGGACGATTCTGCCAACAGAAGACTGACGCTTTCCGAAGCGTTTCTGAGCGCAGACGCTGCGCTGTTAACTTTAGCCAACGTTACTCAAGGTTTGGTGGTATATCCCAAAGTCATAGAGAAGAGGATAAGGGAGGAACTACCGTTTATGGCGTCGGAAAACTTGATCATGGCCATGGTAAGGAAGGGTGCCGATAGGCAGGTGTGCCATGAGAAGATAAGGGTACTGTCACAGGAAGCTGGTAATAGGGTGAAGCAAGAGGGTTGCCCTAACGATTTTATCGACAGAGTAAAGGCAGATCCTTACTTTAAACCTATTTTAGGAGAGTTGGATCATCTCCTTGATCCCAGTACTTTTACGGGAAGAGCCGAGGAGCAGGTAGTTGAATTTTTACAGGAGGAGGTTACACCAATCTTGAAAAACTACACAAAAGAATTGGCTATTGAAGCATCCACTAGACTAGAAATTTAACAATAAACCACTTATTACAGTATCCGTCTTTTATTTTACAAAAATACAAATTAACGTTTAGTCTTATCTTACGTATGCGTTAATCTGAGAGAGCACCTTGAGCAACAACAATGAATAGATGCAATAAATAATGTAAATGGTAAAATGCGTAAATAAATTACAACTACTAAAACAGTGAACTTCCTAATCGCTTGGCAACAACGTATTCTCCAGACAGGCAGGTCCCTGACTAGGCCAGTTGCAGGCCCCTAAGGTGTTGTCGAAAGTTAAATGTACTGGGCAATTAAACACGTGCAGCGTGTATCTGTTTTTGGTGCAGTCCCACCTACACGCATAGAACTTGTTGCACTGCGTAGGGTGCCTGAAAAGTCCAGCTCTTTGACAGTCTATCGTACCCTGAAGCGTCTCGTCCCTACTTCTCCAACCACCCGGACCGTAGCGGTCGAAAGCCGGGCTGTTGAGCGCTTCCTTCGTTCCTTCCTTGGCACCTTCTTTCGCTGCGGATTTGATCAGGTTTAGACCTTTCCTGACGGTGTCGGCGATTTCTTTATCCGAATACTCGTCTACAGACTTTGTATCAGACTTTCGAATAGTGACCTCCGTCACTGGACGAACTTTCTTGACGACAGGAACTTGCGTTACTTCTACTATCCTTTGGGGTTCGTATTGATAGCTTTCAACTGCTACTCCACCCGTTTCGTCTGAAGAACCCGAAGATTTTACGTTGTGCTCATAGTCCTCTTCCAAATCAACAGGTGGGGGTGGAATCGGTCTCTTCAATTTGACGGTATTAGAAACACAAGTACATTGCGCTCCTAATTTAGCGGATAGTAGCGGATGGAAGTCGTTTTCCTTTACTATCTTCGTTACTTTCGGCCTCACAACTTTTATCACCTTCACTGGGCGACGAGTTGCGTCTTCAGCTGGTAGATACGCGTTACTAGGAGTACTAACTTCCACTTCTGGAGCTACGTACGCTTCTACGTATTTGAGTTTAGTGGTAGATGGTGGTGAGTATGTCGTCGTAGTAACCGGTAAATACGTAGTTTTGGGCGCCAGATACGTTCTTCGTTCAACGGGTTGGTAAGTAGTGGATACCACAGTTTTTGGAGTTGAGGTGTACAAGTATTGATCTCCAAGAGAACTAAATTCGTAACGTACGATAGGGCGACTTTGCTTTACCTCTTTACCGAGTACAACAGATTCGAAGGTAGGTTTCGGCGTGCTATAATACACAGCTGGAGGTGTGGAATAATAAACAACTGGCTTTTTACTTGCATAATACGCGGGCGTACTCGTAACAACCTTTCTATCACCATAATATGATTTAGAAACGTCCACCGACTGGCTATATTGTTTAAATGGATTCACAGCTACTGACACCTGTTCGTATGCAGGCGTTGTCGAAACCACGATTGGTTTCTTTTCGACCAACGGTGAAATATATTCGTAACTAGCGCCTTGCTGCTTGAAATTCGATCCAGTCACGTAAGCCGTCTTTTTCACGAAAGGTTCTTCGTATACTGGTTCTCTGTAGCCCTCCTCGAACCCAACCGTTGGTTTGGGGTAATCGTAACCCTTAAGAGGAGGTGGAGTGCTAACAACCACAGGTTTTTCTTCAAAAACAACCGTTGGTTTCCTGTATTCGTAAGTGACAGGTTTTTGAACCTCAACCTTAACCGGTGGTACAGGTCTCTCTTCAAATACCACTTCTGGTTTTGGGTAATCGTATCCTTTGACGATTGTTGGTTGGGGAAGTTCTATCTTTGGTGAAATTGCCACTGCAGGAGCTGGTTGTTGATAGTGATACCTCTCGATGATGGCTGGTTGAACTGGAGGTGCAGGAGTTGAATACACAACAGGTTGGACAGGCTTTTGCTCGTAAATTATGGCTGGCTGTACTTYTGGTAACTCTACGGGRGGAGCGTAGGTTGACTGGTATACAACTGCTGGTTTTTTGTATTCGACGACAGGTTTTTGATAGTGGTACGTCGTCACTACCGGTTTGGGTACCTCCACTTTGGTTTGTACTACAGGAGGAGCGTAAGTCGACACCACAACCGGCTTTTGCTGGACCACAGGCTTTTCGTACTGGTACCCAGTGAATTCGGACTTTTGGTAGTGGTATGTAACCGCAGGCGCTTCAATTTTGGTTTTGACAACAGGAGGCGCCACTGTTGATACCACCACCGGTTGTTCTTCGAATTTGATTGATGATTTCTCGTACTGATAACCTGTAAACTCAACTTGAGGCTTCTGGTAATGGTACGTAGTAATGGTTGCTGGTTGTACTGGGCGAACCTGAACTGTAGGAACTTCTATTTTTTGTTTTATGACAGGTGGAGATACAGTTGACACCACTACTGGTTGTTCTTCAAATTTGATTGACGGTTTCTCGTATTGATAGCCTGTAAACTCAACTTGGGGCTTCTGATAGTGGTACGTAGTAATGGTTGCTGGTTGTACTGGGCGCACCTGGACTATGGGGACGTCTATTTTTTGTTTTACGACAGGTGGCGCTACAGTTGACACCACCACGGGTTGTTCTTCGAATTTGATTGATGGTTTCTCGTATTGATAACCTGTGAATTCCACCTGGGGCCTCTGGTAGTGGTACGTAGTAATGGCTGCTTGTTGTACTGGACGGAGCTGAACTGTAGGTCGTTCTTCGAATTTGATTGATGGTTTCTCGTATTCATAGCCTGTAAACTCTACTTGAGGCTTCTGGTAGTGGTAGGTAGTGATTGTTGCTGGTTGCACTGGTTGCAGTTGCACTGTAGGAATGTCTATTTTCGTTTTTACGACGGGTGGAGCTACAGTTGACACTACTACTGGTCGTTCTTCAAATTTAATCGACGGTTTCTCGTATTTGTAACCAGTAAATTGTACTTGTGGTTGTTGGTATTGGTAAGTCGTCACTACTGCTGGTTGAACTGGTTGTACCTGAACAGGAGGGGCAGGCGTCGACACAACTATCGGTTGGACCTCGACTTTTGGTAGTTCCACCTTCGATTCAACTACTGAAGGCTTCTGATAATGATAAGTTGTCACTACAGCTGGTTCGACCTTCGGAGGCGCAATGGTCGATACGGTAATGGGCTTCTCCTCAAACACGACTGAAGGTTTTTCATACTGGTAACCCTTAAATTCCACTGAGGGTTGTTCGTAATTAAACTCGATTTTAGGGATCTCTACCTTGGTCTTTACAACCGGTGGTGCATATGTTGAAACTACCACTGGTTGGACCGGTTTTTGCTCTACTATAACTGGAGGTTTGGGGTAATCGTACGTAACTACCTTATTTTCGACGACAGGTGGAGCATAGGTAGACACTACCACTGGTTTCTCTTCGAAATTAATCGAAGGCTTGGGATAATCGTATCCAACAGGTCTGTTATATTCATAGCCAGTTACGACTTGTTTTACTTCAGTGGGGGGAGCGTAGGTAGACACGACTGGTTTCTCCACGAAAGCCACCGATGGCTTAGGGTAATCATAACCTAAGATTGTTTGCTGTAGCGGTTTCTCATACACATACCCTCCAGACTGTACAGCCTTCTGAGCGGTATGCTCGTTTCTGTATTCATAACCAGTTACAGCCAATCCTTTCACGTTGGCAGGAGTAAAATAGGCAGGTTGCTTGGCACCGAAGAAAATCGCTGTCTTTGGCGTTGAATACGTCGCTGGGTAGCTGTAGTTGACATAGTAAGCAGGTTGTTGTGCTTTGATTCCTACAGGTTGGAATAATTTGGCTTGGTCCAAGAAAACTGCACCACTGTCTCCTGAAGAGTATTTTGCGTAACCAGAATTCTCGAATTCACCTTGATTGTAGCCGGTGACGTAAATAGGTCGTTGTGCCAGCGGTACCGTTTGAACTTTTTGTACGGGAGCCGAAAATTCCGAGTAGCTGTAACCCGACACCTTATTAAAGTTCTTCTCCTCCTTTTGGCTATCGAAATTGTACCCCGAATATGACACTCCTGATTGATAAGCCGGTTGGACGATGATCGGTTTGACAGCCGGCGATGGAGAAGTCGAAACTATAGTTATCTTCGGTGCTTCCTGTTCGGAGATACCAACAAATGGTGTGGGAGTCGAAGACACGTAGTTGACAAAGAGGGTATCGTTGGAAAAGCTCGAACCACCGTTAGATTGGAAGAAAACTCCACTGGGCGATTTGAATTTGTATTGCAACTCGGGTATGTTGGCTATGACTCCTCCTTTGAAGCTCTCGAACCTGGAAGCAGCTACGGCGGGCAGAGGAACTGAAGATACAACTGGTACTGATGCGACGGTAGCTGCAGGAGATATGGGTATGGGAGTGACGCTGTCTATTAAATTTGAGCCGGAACCATCGTGGGTGATTTGGATATCCGTTCCCAGGGAATCTGCCGCTACACCAACGGCTGAATAACCACCTCCAATTATGTTGATGTTACCAGCTATTCCAGATTGTCGGTTCTTCGATAAGAGACCCTCGTTCACGAACTGAGCGTTGGATTTGTAACCTCCTGTATTGACAATATCACCATCGGGATAGCCAACAGCAACTCCAATGCTGGTGTACACCTTGGCTATAGGTTGCACATAAGGTCCACTAAGTCCTCCGAGTTTAACTGGCCCCAGGGCACCCAAACCATCGTAATTCTCCAAMTTACCGTAGACGAACTCTTGAGTTTGGCCAAAMACGGCAGCACCAGCAGCGCATTTCGGAACCAACCAAGGCCATTCACAAACCAAACGGTCCTGATCGAACACCAACCCGAATGGACATCTAAACTCGTAGGCCGATAGTGGAGACTTGCCGTGGTCGAGACAAGCGAAGAACCAGCGACAATTCTCGGGATCTGCATAATAACCTGCAAGAAAAGTGTTTAGGTGTCTGTTGTTTATAGTTTTGGTGGAAAGTACCTGCTTCTCCAGGACATATAAACCTTTCGCGCGGAACTGGTGCGATTTCACTACTTCCAGCGCAAGGGGAACCGTGTTTTAAGCTTCCCGGCCAGACACATACTTCCACGCGTTCGTCGAACGCCAGTCCAGCAGGGCAATCAAATTCGAACACATTAAACTCGTCAGAGAGTTGGTCGAATTTGACACAGCGGTAGAAGCGTCCGCAGGATCTTGGATGGACGAAATATCCCTGACGGGAGCACTCGAATTCAGTCCTGGTGTCCTAAAACAACCTCTTGAGATGGTTTCTTGACGCAACAAGTCGTCTTACCTGTCTAATGACGTTAACTTTGCCCTCCACGTCTATAACTCTGGTTATCCTGTACGGAGATACTTGAATGGTGTCCAGAGGGCGTGGTGTTTCGAGTATTTCCCGCTCTAAGGAGTGAAGGACAGCACCCCTGGGTGCCCGGCTTTGTCTGGAGAGGCCGCTGTGGGCTGCTTCTAAGAGAGTGCCGCCGCATTTGTCGCCGCTATCTTGGGAAAGGTCTTTTAGGGCGAGTCCTGCCAAGCCTCTGACTCTAGCGTATTTTGCCTTGATATCGATGCTCATGGGATCGTCAAATGCTATCCAATGTTGTTTCCTGAAAGCAAGTTGTGTTTTAGAACATGATTTGCTGTCTTCACTGCCTTTTGAAGATTGAAATTACCTTCATCGTTTACATTCAATATTAATTGATTAGTTATAGATAGATTCCAGAAGTTTCATTTTATAATTAATCCTCTTAATCTGATTAAGTAAATCACTTACAGCTTCGTTTAATTATTGTCTGCATTCTCTAAACCCGTATATATTTCTTTTAACAGAAGCTTTCTTGTATAATGAGCTTTTAATTTAACTCATTTGGTAGGTTTTTGTGACTGCACTAATTCCTTTAATTTCTAATTAATATTTTTAGTTTTCAAATTCTTGCCTTCATTATTTTCTTCTCATTATGTTCTAATAATTTTATCTTTAATGGCAAAATATGATGTACTCTTGCATAAATAATTTTATTTGTAAATTATCTTTTATTTTCTGTCTTCTATTTATTTTAAAATTGCTTTAAACATAAATATTTCAATTACTATTTGAAAACCTACTATCAATATGTAACTTGCCGTTAATAACTTGTGTTTTAAACGTTTGTCTTCAACGATTTAATCTAAACGTAAATTACGACCACTTAATCTACACTTAATGTTAATTAATAGTCTTTTCAATTCAAACTCAATGTTTTATCATTTTTATTTACAGTCTGCCCAAACTGTAAATAAAATGAATAAAACTTTAAGTTTGAATTTTTTGAAGAAGATCACCTTGAGAAGTGGAACGATTTTCAATTCTTTAGTATTGCCGTTTTATAGGTTCAATTTTAAAAACACCATCCATGAGCAACTTTGTTTCTGTCTTATTACCACAACTTATAAGGATTTAGCTCAGAAAACGTTATACAAAGATCACTCAATTCATCATATCGCATATAGCATTGAATCTATGACACGTTGATGACGTAAGTAAATTGTAATACCGTTCTGTAATCCGTTTGTGCTGTCACTGTTCCACAGATGACTTACTCGTATTTGTCAAGTCATACGTGGAATTTGCATTTCCTATTGTAAAAAATGACCTGTGTGAAGCTGTCTCGCTATGTGTTTATCGGAGAAAAGGATCTAGGCATTTTTGCTAATAGAAATTACGAGGGGCGTTGTCCGATACATTTTGTGCTTAATTACACCATGTATGCCTGGCGCTCGCCAACAGGTGTGCCTTAAACTTACGCAACTGACCGAATTCTGGTACATATTTTCGAGTGGACGGCCCAATAATGGGACAAGGAGAAATCCTTACGTAAGTTCGATTTTGTCGTCCCGTTACTGTGCAACCTCCTACAGGAGCCGTCTGTGGGCCGATATATGACTCACACGGCGCGTAATGAGACTAATTATGGTTCAACAGTAATCAACACGTTGCTTTATCTTGATGTTAATCGGCTATTTCCACATTAGTTTCAATACCGTTATAATTTCTATTCATATGAATACGCGAACGTTATAATAACTGACGTTGGAGGTTTCTTTTTTCAATTTATCTATTGATTCGTGTATGCTTAGTGGGTGTTTGCAAGATATAGTGATTTCCTGTATCTTAAGTAAATGTAGCTCGTTGTATATTTCGTCAGGACTGACTATAGAAGACTTACTAAAAACACTTCTTTGAACAGTTGATATAGCTAAATTCTACTTTATTATAAGGTTTTTCTCCAAAACCTAACACGTATATGTATTAGCTATGAGTACTCATTTGTAAAATAAATAATGAATCATAGTATGTATCCCTTGGTTCTGTTAAAGGTTATGGGCCCAGCACTAACAGTGTATTTTGAGTCGAATTTAGCAGAATTCATTTTTTTATATGATGTCAAAATGACGAAGCAGGTTTTTCTAAAATCTATTGATGTTCCAAAACAAACTTCAAGATGCAGCAACATTTCTGAATCAGGTGAACCATTACCTGCAACTGCAGAAAAGCAGTATAAATAAATAATTTCGTACTTATAGTGTTTTGGTAATCAAAAGCACTTCACTGACGATGAAGACAGGAACCAGACCGAATCAAGTAACTAAAGAACATATAAATTAAACTGAAAATAGTCGAGTCGAAATAGATGATGACGACGAGGAAGCAAGTAATGTGGAGAAAAATTTGGAACCTGATAAAGAGAATTGTACGCCTGATTTAGACAGACGACAAGGATTGTTGAGAAAAATCCACAGTGATACTTAGCTGTACTGGGTAGAAGAAGAATACCAATATTGAAAGAAGCAATAAAAATGAAGAATGTTGAAAAAAATGATAAAATATTCCTTGTAATGAAGTATCATTGCTCCATTTGAAACAAGTAGAAAGTAATTGGGTCTTTAAGTTAAAAGACTGATAACATTTAACACAAACCAAGACTGTTGCCAGAGAGTGTAAAAAAGAGATAGCTGTAAGTGGTACGATGTTTATTTATGAACTTAATAAATCACCCAAAACTTGTAATGAAAAATTCAATACTTTGCTGATGAATGAAGGATTTAACCGTTCAAAATAGGACCACCGTTTGCGCACAAAAATTGATTTATATTGTTACGTGTAGCGCCAAGATGTCCTTCTAGTAATATCTAGAAAGATGGCGTAGGCAAAAATTACCTACAGTATCTTGTCTAAAAAAATGTTTATGTATAATATTTGGGTTTAATGTTAAAATATTTATGGATAAGTGTGATTCAGATTTGAAAAGGGTATCGCCAGTATTTATTTGAAACTGATGGTTTTGTTTTAGCAATGCTCGTGCATTTATATTTTGAATAGTTATTGACTGATAACGTTGTCAGCCCGATTTACGTAATTTAAGAGATTTTTATACAGCAGGTACAGTAAATCTCACTGTGTTTTTTAAACAGCTTCAAACGTTAATTTTAGGTATACGTTTATTAAATACGTATGTCCATTTCGCTAGGTTTTACTCTAGTGTGAAACCACCAATTCTTGTTCTTACATCATATCATCTCACTCCAGTCGTCGCCCAGGTGTCTAACATGGTCTCAGCGCATTTTTTCAATAGCATAATCGTTCCACACCTTCGTGAAAGTAAACAGTTTAGGATCATTAAAAACAACATCATCTGAATTGTCAGCCTAAAGGCAAATTAACTCGACAACGCGTACAATAAGGAAATAAAAGCCCCGTCTGATTAAAAGGAGGTTGAACAAAAATTTGCTTCAATTGTTACGTAAGATTTCAGTATACATGCTCACCTGAAAATATACGGTCCTGCCTGGTCCTGATCTCTTTCCAAAGTCCAGTTCTTCCCGTTGTTCATCGTCTCACAGAGTTCTTTCCTCGTTAAGGTCTTCAGTTCCAGGGCAGGACTTCCTGGAGCTGTGTGTTTTTCGTTCTGCAGCGTGAAGTGTAAAGCCTGGACGGGAGAAGTGACCACCACTTTGGACAATGGAGCTCCTAATCCATTAACTAGGTCAACAACAGAATCCTGTAATGTAAAATGAAGGGCTGAAATTTGATGCTTTCCCGTGTAACAGCTTCTTAACTCTAACATCGCAACAAATGACATGTATTACAAGAGGCAATTATCACTGTTTATTTTCAACGTTCGTATTGTCAACATCTCAAAGCATATTTTAGCAGTAGCTATCCAGAAACAATGGCTAAAAAAGTAGCCGCGACGTTTGCTGTTTGTTATGATATTTTGTTTACAGGGTGTACCAATCATTGGTTTATTTTTTGATCATACATCCTCCTTTATCAGTTTTTAGTACCATCAAGTGATTATTAACTTTCAAAAATCTTTTAACTTTTTAATACCAAGCTTCTTGAACATTCCTTATATTTATTAAGTAACCCGTGATTTCATTTGGATTATCAACTAGCACGACAGGTACTGAAGAGATCCCAGGAGGGATATACAAGATAAAAACACTATAACATGTCTTGAGTTGAGTTGACCCAAATATTTTCTCCATTTATATCAACAATTGATAGAGGATCACGAACAGCAGAGACATTTTTGTTGGACAGTTCCGGTCCCACGTAATTTTTTACGCACCTCCAGTGGGAGCCAACATGTGCGACCATTACCAGAGAATCGACTCTCCAAGGTTCTTCCTGCCTCGAACCCATCCTCTGCCCGTCATTCAAAAGGTCACGTGTGTATAAAAATGCAAAAGTTACACAACGCAACTATTTAAATTTCAAATTAATTAAAACCCATTTTATACGTGAAAATGATCGTTTACTCTCCATCTCTCTCCAACACATGACCCTCCCCTCGTCTTATAGGTCAATGGTGGCCAGCGTCGAAAAAAAGAGAACTAACTACCCGGATCTTATGAATATGTATTTTTTGCGATCCAGTGGTAACGCCGCTCGGTCCGCCGTATTAGGAGTGCGCTAAGTGCACTATTATTAATTATATGCGTAGGTGAAGGCTTTTTTTCGATCGGCATACACGTAATGAAGCAGCCTTCGGGCCTGAGTCACGCCAAAGACGGCCTAAAGACCTTGGTTTCGTGTCCAGCTGGATGGGGCTTTGCATTTTCTTCGCAGATGACGAAATGCGTCTTGTTGAAATATTCAGTTGTGTGGGGTCAAGTCAAGACCACAGGGTAGAATTACAACCAACAGAAAATCGTCCAAGTTGCGATGTTGTCATTGCAGTATTCACAAGGTTTAACAATAAGCGACGGTAAGAGATTCTGGGCTCACTGTCTTCACCAAGATGAAACTCAGTATTTCGTACATAGAAAAGAGTCAAATTTCACTATTTGCAAGTGCTCATTTTTGAGGAACATTCTAAAAAACCTCCAATGTTTGTTGCATTATTGTACGAGGCATGTTTTTTAAGTAACTGCCGTTTTGGAATTAAAAAAAGACGTGCAAAGATATCACAATAATTTTATCTTACATGAAAGCCTGTACCTTAATCTACTTTTCTACATAATTTCCGTGAATATTGAGGCACTTGTCATAACGTAGTACCAGTTTTTGAATACCCTCCTCATAAAATTCTGCCGCCTGACTTGCTAACCACTGTATCACAAATATTTCGACTTCGTTATCGTCTTGAAGACGCTGACCACCCAGGTGTTTCTTCAAGTGCAGGAACAAATGGTAGTCGCTGGGCGCMAGATCAGGGCTGTATGGAGGATGATCTAGAGTTACCCATTTAAAAGATTTGATGAGATCTTTGGTCCGATTAGCCACATGTGGACGGGCATTGTCATGCAGCAAAACGATACCCTTACTCAACTTGCCACGTCTTTTGTTCTGGATTGCACGACGCAGATTGTTCAATGTCTTACAATAAGACGCTGCATTGATTGTCTCATTACGAGGCAGAAACTCCACTAGCAATACTCCTTTTTCAGTCCCAAAAAACTGTGCACATGATTTTCCGGGCAGAAGTTGTTTGCTTACACTTCACTTTTTTGAGTGATGATGAATGTTGCCATTCAATGGATTGTTGTTTCGATTCTGGTGTGACGTAGGCCACCCATGTTTCGTCACCAGTAACAATTTGGTCTAAAAAATCTTCACCTTCATTGTGGTACCGCTCAAGGAAAGTCAATGCACTGCCTAAACGTTGGGTTTTGTGCAAATCCGTCAACATTTTCGGAACCCAACGTGAACACAATTTCCGGTAATTCAAGTTCTCGGTCACAATGCGATACAAAACACTACGAGAATATTGAGGAAAGCAGTCGCACAATGATGAAATTGTAAAGCGTCTGTTTTCTCTCACCTTTTCGTTCACTTTCTGCACCAAATCTTCATTAACGACCGAAGGACGCCCACTCCGTTCTTCATCATGCACATTTGTGCGGCCATCTTTAAATACTCTCACCCATTTCCTTACCATTCCATCACTCATAATGTTTTGTCCGTAAACTTCACAGATCTCACGATGAATATCGATCGGTTTTACGCCTTTAGCACTAAGAAATCGTATAACAGCCCGTACTTCACAATCGGCGGGACTCACGATTGTCGGAGGCATCTTAAACACTCAGTAAACAACGTATACAATGAAGAATCAAACTGTAATGGCGTCAGTGCGTAGACAAGAGATGTAGGTAACCAGCGCGCATGCGCGGAACGCCGACCGTAGCGCTGCGGCGGCGGAATCGCAAAACGGTACTTACTTAAAAAACATGCCTCGTATTCGCCATTTTCGACCTGGGATTTTTAGACTTATCTGCAATTCTTCTTTGATTTGTGCTAATTTATATGTCAAAACAGCGACTTGCCTAGGCCCACAGTAAAATTTGTATCATTTAAGATAGTTTACCCTACTTTTTTCCAGTCGAGGCTTAAGCTTTGGCGCATCTTTGGAAAAGAAAGTGAATTTCTAGTCAATATTCCATCGCCAACCGCGATTTTTTGAAAATGACAAATTACAACTGACAATAACTCAGTTTTTTTCATGTACATGATTCTTATATAAACTTTTTGCAAAGATAGAGTTCTGTGGAGTCTAAAATTATAACAAAAATAAAAGTACACTACAAAAGAACAACTTTAGTAATCTTTTCAAGAACAAGAAAGAATGGTTGGCAGGAAACAAGAAGCTGCTAATAAGGCCACTTATTGCCTATAAGTCAAAGCAACAATAAGAGTTTTCATATACTTCTATTTCTCTTAGTAGTTAGCCCCTCGCTGAGTACTAACCGTACTTTCACATATTTCGTTTTAAACAAACACACTAAGTGAACAAAATAAGCTTGATCGTGCGAAAAAAAGTAGATTTAAGGCATTTTCCATTTGCTCATCATACTACATCAGAATAGTTGTGAAATCTTGTCTTCACCTCTAATGGGAGGACTAATTTTATAATGGCGCCACCATTGAAAGCTCCAAACTAAGTTCGTCGCCCCTATTTTATTTTCTACATCGCCATCACATGTTGAACCTGTTTGTCCATCAAAGCGCACTCAACTTCGCAGAAAAAAAGGCCTAAATACTCCCTGTTTGCGGAAGGACTGCAGTACAACTTCCTCACGTCATGCAACAACGACCTAGATGCAATAATCTCTCAAACTAGATCTAATGGCTTTCTTTCAACCCAGCAGAGCGACTGCATATATACCGTCACCTTCACTTTCTTTTGTTCCTTCCGAAGGTTCAAATTGGCCGCCGCGTATTATTTTTTATGCCGCAATCGCGACCCGGTTTGCCACACATGCCATGATATGGGAAATGGAGTATTCACATGCGTCTGTATTGTTTTTTTATCGATACTGTTATGAAATGTACCTAAAAGATCTTTTATACACCGATTTAAGTAAACTTATCTTAGTCCAAAAGTTGACACTAAGAAAGCTACAGGGTGTTCTTTCTTTGCCATCAGGACATTCCACGGACTTAAAGCTTCATAATTGTTTATCTAAACTTTTCCCCTGTAAAATGTATACCTTGTAAAAGTCGTTGCGATTGTTCCTTTTCGAGATATTAGCGTTTTTATAATGCAATATAACTCAAGTATTTCAAGAACATGCAACGTTTCAAACAGGCTTTGATCATAAAATAATCAAACGCTTAAAACAACTTATTTACAACAAATGATCTTTAGTGATAAGATTTCATTACTATCATGGTTTTTGTGGTATATTTATTGGTCTCTTTATTAAACTATAAAACACAGAATGGTTAATTAACACATATGACTGTGTTGGTTTTACTATAAATTTCAAAGTCAAGTTTGCTGTTTTTTACAAACATAGTCTTGCTTGTAGAATAGTAGTTGAACGTAAAATAACTTCCATCTATGCAAATTTCTACAATATCCAATAGTTCGATTTTCCTGTGTTTAATAAGTGGCAGTTTTCTATTTTATTTTTGAGAATTATTGAAAGGTTATTTAGAAATGAAAAGATTAATTCATTTACCTTATTCGCTAAACCTACGGAAATCTTCACGCTGTATTTAGATTGGCATTCAATTAATTGTGTTAAAACGTTGTTGGCGAATTTGCGTAATTTATAAGATAGAGCATTAATGTAAGAAACGTCCGGTCATTTTTATGAATGTTTGGGAGGCCATATAGAATCGGAGCTCGCGGGTTCATTATTTTGAATTTGTATCATCAAGTGTTTTGAAGATTTTGAAAGCTAGTGACATGTCTTTCTGGAACTGGCCCGTGGGATCTGAATTAAACTTAGGAAAGTGACAAATAGTCAGTGAATTATCTATACATTTTTGTTTTATGCTTTTTATTAATTTGATTTCTACACTTGATCCCTTGTATGAATGGCAATTTTATTTGTATTTATTTAATATCACATCCTCGCAAGGTTATTTTTCTTTTTACGTATCTTCATCTGTTACTTCGTCCATATCTATACCTAATATTTCAAATATTTTTTAGGAACTGAAAAATTTGACCGTTATTTAAAAATTTTTGTTCTGCCTGTATAGAATTTGTATTTATAAAGTAGACTAAAAGATCACTGAATTTAAATGGCACTGGAGATTAACTGGGTTGATTTTAACTCTATTTTCTATTTCTATTTGATGAGTACGAGAATGTTGCATGGCTTGGTATACGCCGATTTGGAAATCTTTCCCGCTAAGCCCGAACACACTCTCGGTTATTTCCTTGGCAAAACCCAAAAACCAATAACACGTCCATATGCTCTGCATTGGTATTGTACACCCATAACAAAAAAATAAGCTTTCTAAATTATTAAAAGCGTAAAAAGACTTCTAAACTAAACTGTCTTAAAAATGACTGTGAACCTTAATTATTGTATTAGCCTTTGATTATTTTGTAATCAAAGCCTGCTTGAAACGTTGCATGTTCTTGAAATACTTGCATTACTAAAATGTCAATATCTTGAAATAATATATTATGTTATGAGGAGATAAAGTGAACTTTTATGTAGCAAGGCTGGAGTTTAACTGCCGAGCTTGCGAGGCAGATAGGTCCAGCCGCGCTACATAAAGTCACTTTAGCTCCAAATAACATATGCTATTTTTTTTAAACGTCGACAAAGAATCTAGCACTAATTAAAAATTTGAGTAATTTTAAATTTGCGTATCGTGCTTCAGTGATTATTTTAGTTTGCTCTGGGAAAGGTTTCTATAGTGACGAAATGTAAACAACCAGAAAAATAATTTGATGTGTCACAAAACCTGGCTGCATTTTGTAAGTTTTACCGAATATTCTAAAAATATTTCCCATTGGAACTAATCATTTTGCAGTTTTCGCCATGTCAGACATCGAATGCACGCCCCCTGAAGTGGCTGAGGCCGCTTCAGAAGTTGTAAATAATTTGCTACCGACGAAGKCCAGGAAGCTGTACCACAACAGTTATGAAAAATTCATGCKATGGTGTAGTGAGAAAAATGTAAAGAACTACTCTGAAAACGTGTTGTTGGCATATTTTTCTTATTTGTCAACTGAGGTCAAGATGAAGAGTTCGACCATGTGGTCACACTACTCCATGATCAAATCGCTTTTAAATATTAAGCATGGAGTGGATATCGGAAGATTTATGAAACTACGTGCTTACCTAAAAAAACAAAATGAGGGCCATTTTCCTAAAAAATCGCAAGTTCTAACAAAGGAAGAAATTGAGCGTTTCTTGTCTGATGCTCCAGATGAAATTTATTTGGCAATCAAGGTAAGTTATTCTGACAGTATTAATATAGGTAATATTAAAGTAATCCCTTTTTGTAGGTTGTGTTGGTAGTCGGTGTATCAGGAGCATGTCGCTGTGATGAACTCGTAAATATGAAAATTCAAGACATTGAAGATATGAAGACTTTGTTGCACATCAAAATTCCATATTCTAAAACATATAAGAGCCGATCCTTTACAATTGTGAACGAGAAGTTTCTTCAAATCTACAGAAAATATGCTTCTTTGCGTCCAAAATAGATGAAGGATTCACGATTCTTTGTAAAATACGGAAACGGAAAATGCCAGAAAGCGGTGATGGGAATTCACAAGATTGGTAGTGTCCCAAAAGAAGTAGCGAAATTTTTGAAATTGCCCAATCCAAATTTATATACGGGACACTGCTTGAGGCGAACCTCCGCGACACTGCTGGTAGACGGAGGTGCTGATCTAACATGTTTAAAGAGGCATGGCGGATGGAAATCTGGTACAGTAGCTGAGGGCTATATTGAAGAGTCTATGGCAAACAAAAACCACACAGCGAGGAAGATATTTTCATCATGTACATCTATTGCCACTGCTTCTGACGATGTCAAAAATGTCTCACCTAGTCCAAGCATTGAAATTACCACAACAAACCAGAATGAGACCTATACCATAGAAGCTTCGGCTGGAGGTATCCCAAACATGCCTGGCACAAGCAGCGGCTTTAACTTTCAAAACGCTAGTATCAATAATTGTACTTTTAATTTAACTTTTAATAACGTTAATAAAACTTCATAATTTTAATCAAGTTTCCTTAATATTTGCCGCCGTGGCTGCAAATGATTTTTGCTGCGTATATGCAGCAAAAGTGAGTCATTGTTGCTAAGATATAATTTGACACTTTGGCTCCTATGCTAGCTGCAGAAAATTTCCACTTTAATAACGAGGAAAATTATCTAAGAAAAGTGAGTAAACACCTTTTATGGATCGACTTACCGTGTTCTGCATATCCCATAGTCCGGAGAGTCTACTGGGATGGAAAGAGACGTTTTTCGAAGCCCCCAGAAAGGCCGTCTGGAGGATGAACAAATCCACCGTTTTGCTCAGTGCCTTGAAGTCGTAGTACTTGGCCAGAGTTTCTGCTTTTGGAGGCACCGAAAGGGCCAGGTACAGGTCGGAACCCAGCTTGCTTTTGATCGTCGAGATGAAATCGTTTATGTCGTTTTTCGAATCGTGCTTCTTCAGGTTGATCTCCAAACCGTCGAGCTTGGCTGTCTTCAGGGTGTTCACCAGGTCCTGTAAACAAAAAAGGAAGTAATGATTGCGAGTATAACTGATTTGTTCAAGTCACATTTTTAAGTTGAGGAATTCAGGAAATCTTTGAAGCATCTTCTTCGACACAAATGTCATGGAGCTTCCGCTATATTGTCAAAAACCTTASGACTTAAAATATCTAAATAGTCGTCTTACAAACCCCAAAATTTGAGGTTTTACACAACGAAAWACAAATATCTAGCTTTTCATTGATACACCACCAACAAGTGGTTTTTTATAATCCACGGTAGTCCATTATGTTTAGACAAATCCTTTCCACGGCCATGATAAGTTTAAAGTTATCATTAATTAACTCAGATCATTCTTTAAAAACAGATCTCCCGTTCTTTTTAGGATCTAGCATCAGAGCCTTTTATTATAATAGCATTCACTACAAATTGAAGTTATTTTAACAATAACCATGGGACTCTAAACTAAACTAAATGGCTTTTAAATCAAATAAAATTTTGAAATCTTTTAACAGTTCTTTTGGTTTTCAAAGCACACACTATGACAAAAGCCCGCCTTGTGTAGTTTTATCTAAAGTCGTCATAAGTAGCAAAAAGTTTGGCCGACAATGATTAACGACATTTAGTAAAATGCGTAGTCATTAAATTAACACTCATATTTATTTAAAGCTTCAAAAGCTGTTGGTAGCCCTTCAACAAAATTTTGTACATAAAGTAGTCCGTTGTGATCAAATGTTGGCTACCCCTACTGTACAGAATATTTAAGCTTATTCTCAGGTTGTTATTTATACCCATTTTCTTCACATTTTCCTACACCACTTTTCTAGGGATGTTACCGAATGCCTTCTCTAAATCCAAAAAATGCTAAACAGATTCGTTTTCCTCTGCCTACCCCTTCGACCATTTGTTTAATCGTAAAAATATGGTACTACGTGCTTCGCATCCTTCTAAACCCGCTTTGTGGCTCCAGCTTTTCCGTTAATATTGCTTGCGGCAATCTTTGCTATTACACTTACCATTGAAATGCTTCTATAATCTCACATTATTTTGTGCCTTCTTTTTACGTATTGGTATAGTTATTATCCATACTTCTCACTCCTCAGGTGCGGCAGCTATTTTGTTAGCACTTTTCTTCCTTCTGGTCATATTGTTTAATATTTCTGGTGCAAGTAAGAATTTAGGATGTCAATGCCATCTGTCAGCATTACACTGACATGATGACAAAGCCACCTAGCTGCTTTGGTATATAAGCAAAACCAGTTCTATGCCGTGTTGTCTACACTAGACCTAAACTGCACTGATGAGCTGTAATAACAGCGAAATAGTACTATCTGCAGTTGGTTGAGGTGCAGACAGCACAGCATAGACATGCATTTTAATGTATGTTGGTTCTTGTCCGTTAGCAAAAAGTGCCGTGGGGGCCTGCTGTCAAATTGAAGTATGCAATTGCATGCCAATTTGTCAGGCTACAGGTCACTTCCTTTAGGAAGTAGTACCCATCGAAGGCAGCTAGGTGGCTTTGTCATCATGTCAGTGTAATGCTGACAGATGGCATTGCCATCCTAAATTCTTACTTTCATCATACCATTGCTTTGGTATATAAGCAAAACCAGTTCTATGCCGTGTTGTCTACACTAGATCTAAACTGCACTGATGAGCTGTAATAATAGCGAAATAGTACTATCTGCAGTTGGTTGAGGTGTAGACAGCACAGCATAGACATGCATTTTAATTTCTGGTGCAATTTGGTAGTGTCCTTTCTCCTTAAAAGTGCCCTCTAAAAGGAACTCTGCGCGAGCTAGACGGCCTACGAGTATAACCCCAACCTGATGAGCCCGAATCGGGACGAAACTAGTCGTAGGTTGAGAGTGAAGTGACCAGGGCAGATTATTTTATATTTTGCTGTTCTTCTTTAACCTCTTTCTACTCTGTAACTCGTTTGTTTCTACCAATCACGCACCTCCTTTTCCAGTGTTAGGGAAACCGTCAAGATATTTTCGGAACTGCACCTAGATACATTTATTTCTCCGCTGCGCGGTTTCTTATAAGTATGGGAGCAACTTGCCTTAGTTTTCAGAGAATTTATGCACAACCTCTACTCATATTTCTCGTAGTCCTATTTCATCAGAATAGTTTTTTGTCACTCGTCTGGTACATCTTTTGGATATAGATTGAAAAGATGGGGTATGAGTGTAGACAACCTCCAAGATGGTATACCCCGGGCAACGTTCTGTCTAAACAGAACGGCTAAAAGTCTACACACTGCCTCTGCACCAAGAGGCAGCAATTCACAAGTTGTTAAACTCGAAATAAAAGTCCTTCGTTGTATTTAGCAGGGTTTATTGAATAAAAGAGTAAGATTGCTCGTGTTCTATTTCAGAATGCCTGATGAGCTTCCGTTGACACCTCATCAAATACTGCAGTTCCATTTTCTATGCACGCTGTATTTGTTGTATTTGTTCCATACCTCTTCAGTTATAACAAATAATCTTTGACCTGCCGTTTTGATTGAAGCTCTTGGCAGTTGAAGTCCTCTTGCTTCTAATGGTGACAAATTCGCCTTTTCATTTAGCAAATGTGTTGCTAGATTAGATAATGTCTACTTCTTCTCGTCTAGTGAAAGCCAAGCTTGTTTTAAATTTACGTACTGTGGAGGCAACCCACCAGTGGCGTAGCCAGAAAGGTGTCTTGGGGGAGGGGGCAAAGCTCCATACACAAGAAAAATGTTAAGTACAAACAAGAAAAAACAGAAGAGGTGTGACTTAAATTTTAATATTTAATTTTCTAAAATGTTTATTATGCAACAAACCAATAGTTTGCAACAAATTTGTACAGTTAAATGTAAAAAGCTGCTATTCCATTATCGAATTAATAAATTAATTTAGTTCCTGGGGGGGGGGGCAACTGCACCTCTGCCCCCCCTTGGCTACGCCACTGCAACCCACTAGTGATTTTGGTCATCATTTCTCTCATTTCCTTTGGATCTATTTGTAGTTATAAAATCTTTTCTGCACAATATTTCTGTTTGTAACTTTTGGTCATATATAGAATCTAATTTGTCTATTATTATTCCATTAGATGAATCGCAGCCAAAAAACAGACTTAGGATTTCTGGGTATTCTTGATATTTTATTTGTAATAATGTACTTAAAACCTGTACTAATTTTCAGATAGGTACATGCGAAGTGTAGGAAATTTTGTCTGGCCTAAAACATAGCCCTGAGGCACTCCATATCACTCTAGAGTACACACTATATTATTGTTGTTTCCCAGCCCCCTCGTGTATCTCGATTTTCGCAATTTCAACGCGTTCGGAAACTGGTTTGCGTCTTGCGCAATCGAAAAAGGCGTCGACTGGTCAAAATCAAAAAGCGACCAATAAACATGCAAATGCGTTTAGCGGATTTGGGTTACCGGCGTCTGGCTTATACACACACACCTAATAAATACGCGCGCCAGGCCTTGGATGGTATCGATAGGTCCGTCTGTCAGCTGGATCCTTGATATTTATTTTTTCGTTATTGCCGAAAAGACAGTTTGAATGCCGAATTATGCTAATCGGGCAGTGCGTTGTTGATTCAATCGCAAAAAATTAAAAAGACGCGTTTTTTACACGGATTCAGATTTTAGTGTCGGATTGGTGTTAGGTTTATGCGCCTATCTCGAGAATTTGGCATTTCCTGACTATAAGAATGAATTTTATTGATATGGTTCCGCGAATTTTTAATTGTGCGTCATATCGAAACCGGTCATTAATAAATTACCATATTTAAAGCATTTTGGGTAAAATCCAGTAAGGACATCTTGATAAACCAATGGCTTCGACCGCACATTTTCTCATCGGTGGAAGTCGATTTTAAGACAGCTTTCTTCGTGGAAACAAAGCTAGAAGGTTATCCATGATGAGGCACCAAATACTTCATTAATTAATAGCGATTCTTTAAGAGATTCATAGCTATAATCTTTTTTTACAAATTGAATGCTTTTGAAGGTGCACTCATTGCGAAATATTTTTAATTAATTATATATACAGGGTCGCTAAATGTAGGCAAAAATGTATCACACTTGTACAATTTATTGCTTCTGAGTTGAGAAAAGTGTAATTACAATAATTGAGCCTGACAAAGAATGAAAACAATTTTTTATCACTAAAATTGACAAAAAAAAACAGGTATTGCCATTTTTCCTTGATTGCTGATAATTTTCGTCTAGTTTGATCAATTTGTTGCGAATTAAATCTTCTGCATTATCTGGCCGATCAGCATAAATACGAGTTTTCAGATACCCCCACAGGAAAAAATCAAGCGGCGTCAGATCAGGAGAACGTGCTGGGCATTCTATCGCTCCGCGCCTACCAATCCATCTGTCTGGAAATATCGCATTCAAATATCCACGAACGTTGACTGCAAAATGGGGCGGTGCACCATCTTGCTGAAACCATATCTGTTCAGAAGGACGCGTAGCATTTTCACGATTAGGGAACAGGCGAATAATAAGTTCTGGTATAATGTGTTCGCGCAAGAGCTGTAAATACTTGACCGCATTCAAATTTCCATCGATGAAAAAAGGCCCAGTAATGTGCTCACCGATAATATCACACCAGACATTCACTTTCTGAGGGTGTTGTGTCTGGACTTGTTGCATCCAATGTGGATTTGTGTCCGACCAATATCTGCAATTATGTCTATTCACATTACCATTGGCTCAGTTCTTGTAATAAGTGAATTTTGTATGGATGAAACTTCTCTTTTTTCAAAATTTTCTGAACAGATCTTCTGCTAATATGGTGAGTGAGAGCACGCTGTTGTACGGAACACTTGTACGTCTAAAAGGGCACTCGAGCTACTTTCCTCACTCGTAGCAACGTTTGGACGTCCTGGTGTTTGATGATATTTAACACCGCCATAACCAATCATCATCAAAATTTCGATGCGATCATGTTCAGTTAACTAAGGCATTGCGATTGCAAATAAGAAAGTGAATGAAAATTATCACCAGTCACGAGGGAAATGGAGACACCTGAAGTGTTTGTTCTTACTTAGCGACAAGTTAAATTTAATAACAAGTTAAAAGAGCTTTTACACAGGGCTGAACCAACTTTAAATTACTTCGATTGTTTTAAATCTCAAATTCTTTCCATGAATCCAATAACTCCAAGACTATGGATTACCTAAAATACATAAAGATGGCTGTCCTATTAGACCTGTTGTTTTTTATATAAATTCTTCATGATATAAATTAGCAGAATTGTTAAATTTAGTCCTACGTGAAGTTTTAAATTTTGACAATTCTTTTGCTACTAAGAATACTTTAGTCTTGACCTATAAACTTAAACATTTTAAAATACCAGCTGATTCTTTCCTTTGACGTGAATAATTTATTTCCATCGATTCCTTAAATTGTTTAAATATTTTAAATAACCGACTACTTCGATATTCTAATTTATCATTATTACATAGAAATAATTTGATGTATTTAACAGAATTTGCATTAAATCAAAATTTTTTCTGTTTCAATAACAAATATTTTGTACAAAAGTCAGGTTTAGCTATGGGTTCTTCCCTTAGTCCACTTTCGTTCAAAAATACTGTCTTCTCACCTCACGTTATTTTTTGGTACCGTATTTTACATATATATACTCATTACATAATTCTATAAATTTTAGTTATGAAACAGAAGTTGATAATAAAATTTCCTTTTTAGATTTGTTGATTTTGGGCAACCAATCCTCTCCTTATCTTTCTTTTGAAATTTTCAGAAAACCTACTCGTACGTATAACATTATCCCTTATTCTTCTGTGCACCGTCACACCCATAAAATATCCGTTTTTCATTCTCTTTTTCACAAACTTTGTAAAATTTCCCTTTCTTTAAATGCCTTCGAAAAAGAACATGGTGTATTTCTCCAAATTGCTTATAATAACGGTTTTCCAAATTACTTAATAGAAAAATTGTACTATAAATACCTGACAAAATTTAAGTTTTCTTTTAACACCATCACATGTGATAAAAAAGTTAAAATTTGGTACCCCCTTAGGTTTATTGGTCAAGTCTCAATTTACCTTTCTAAATTATTTGCATCTAATGACATAAATATTGCCTTTTCAACTGTAGGCAGTGTATGTTCCCGTTTTGTCCATAATAAAGATAAAATTTCAGTTTTTAATCATTCAGGTGTATTTAGCTTTACCTGTAACGACTGTAAGTCTGTTTATAGGTATCGGACAAACGGGAAGATCCTTTCTTATTGGAGGAAATATGCATCTAAAACAATTTAATAAGTATAAAAATAAAGACATTGTAACTACAAATTCTTAGTTAGCGAATCATTTATTATCATTTGAACATACTTCTACTTTGGACATTTTAAAAAGTTTACATTTTTGTAATAAATCATCAAAATTAAACTATATAGAAGTTTTAGAGATATACTATACTACATGATTTTTGCAATTTCAGTTGTCACGCTAATTTTTACGTTGCTGGTTTAAGTGCTTTTCCATTTTTAGTCAAGGTTGCTTGTTTAGATTTTTAGTTTCATTTTATAGTTTTGACAATGTCATAATTTTTCCTATAATTTATAATATGGTACTGACGATGGCATATTAGCCGAAAGCGCTTTACCTGAATAAATGTATTGTGAATTTAAGTTGGTGAAGTTATTTTACAAGAGATAATGAATATGATTTTTATCCCGAAGTTTTTTGCAAGATCCATGTTTGTTATCACACTTTTCTCAATKGAGAAGCAATAAAKTGTACAAGTGKGATAGATTTTTGATAGGAAAAAATATTATTTTCAATAATGTGACCCCTCTTCCCATTTAAAAAATGCAACTTACGCCCATATCTCCGAAACGAGATCTGACACGGAGCTGAAAAAATTACAGAAAATGCATTTTAATTACCCATAGGCCCATGCACAATTTCAGAGAAATCGGTCTAACAGAACCTGAAATATCCTGCTGGTTCCATACTTTGTAGCGACCCTATGATAMACAGAACCGGTCCGAGATTCGACCCTTGGGTTACACCACTGTGCGTTACMTTCTATTTTATTAATAGATTATGGGTTCAAGAGCAGGAAAATCAGGTACCTCGTTAAACTCCCTGACTGTCATCAGCACCCTGGTTCCAGGGAGCCTCCCCCTCGCAGCGTCCAGCTGCTCCACCCCCGTCCCCTGCGGCACCACCACGTGAGAACACCTGCAGGACTTCGCATCGTCGACGTCCCCGTAGTAGCACACGAGTTTGGGGCCACCCCTCTTGCAGTCCTCAGCCGCGCGTGCCACCAGCACAAAGTTTATTATGGCACAGAAGATCCCGAAGACGCGCATCTTCAGTCACATGTAGTTGAAAGCTCGAAGCGCGCTCCGAACCCCGTCGAAATCGAAAGTGATGTTATTTTGCCGGACGCCAGGCGCGAACTGATCGACGTCTCCGATTTCGAGAGGTACAGTTCTATATAATACGCCCAAACTCAAAACGCGAATTAATAATTGCAACGCATTTGCATACATTTACATCGGGCGTACGCCGGGAGGATGTAATTGCGAACGAGGAACTGAGAGACGGTAGCTGGTGTTGCATTGATACCCCGATTTACAATGCTTATTTCGACCTTTGGTTGGCGCGGCGGCGTTTTCTTGAGACGCGCTTTTTTCGTGGGGCCCGCAGCAGATATGGTACAACAGGATCTGGATGTGGTACGAGGTTACAGACGGTTCAACGGCGAGATCGACTGGTTGGATGCTGGTACATTTACTCTAATGCACAGAAATACAGTTCACCCAAAAACATGCCTTGTTTTCGACTTAATCCGATATTTCACTTTCACTAAAACTTGAATTCCAGCCCTTAGTAAATAGTCCCAATCAAATCTTCTTCTCCAAGCTCTCCAAGCCCGTTTTCAGTAATTTCATACCTAACTTTAAACGATTTGCTCATTTATATTATCTGTTTTCGTATCTTCACTCACTTCACTCAATTTTCATTTGTTGACAGTTATTTCTGTTAAACATTTTTTATACCATCAGCCACTAAAAAGATCGGAAGATAGTTTATGTAAATATTGAACAGTAGCGCACCTAGATGGGATCCTTACATGATACCATTGCTTTGGTATATGGGCAAAACCAGTTCTGTGCCGTGCTGTCTGCACTAGACCTAAACTGCACTGATGAGCTGTACTCACAGCGAAATAGGTCTATATGCAGTTGGTCGCGGTGCAGGCAGCACAGCATAGACATGCATTTTATACATTTTAATGTATGTCGGTTCTTGCCCGCTAGCAAAAAGTGCCGTGGGGGCCTGCTGTCAAATTGAGGTATGCAGTTGCATGCCAATTTGTCAGGCTACAGGTCACTTCCTTTAGGAAGTAGTACCCGTTAAGGCAGCTAGGTGGCTTTGTCATTATGTCAGTGTAATGCTGACAGATGGCATTGCCATCTAAATTCTTACTTAGTTTATCGTTACCTAATTTTATTGCAAATGGCTTTTGTCTTGCGTAACTGTTCCACTTTTTTTATATATTTATAGCAACTCTGATGTTTTTAGTATTAGTGTAATAATAATATGTTCATCTGTTGGTTGAATTTATTGTTCCGAGCCAACTGTAGTTTTCAAAATCATACTGTATAAAATCACTAAGTTCTGCTATTCAATCTTTAGATTAAAACAACATATGAAGGTGTGGTTTACACCATTTTACTATATATTGAATTGTTTTTTTTTTAATGAAGTACACAGCCTTATATCTTTGCATTTAAAAATTTCGACACGAACTATGTTCTGACACGTAAAATTGCTTTTTGTAAGGTCGTATAAACTCTTGAAAATGGCACCTCTTTGGTTGAAATCTGTCAAGCCAAACCTGAAATATTAGCAATTTTCTATATTAAGATTCACCCACCCCCCACTCCTTTATTTCACATTTAATAAAAAAGTGTTCTGAATAAAAATGGTAGATTTTAGTTCAAACAATCTTAATATGTTTAATACCACAAACATTTATTGCGCTAAAAATGACACAAACATTAATTTTGTAATTTGGATATGCCACAGCGTCCTCTAGCGGTCATATTACAAACTCGAAAATATTTTCCAGCAATTTCTCTTGGTCACTTTGACTAAGAAATTTTTTACCTCAATGCTAAAGGGCTACCACCTCTCTTATTTGGTCACCCTGTACATACGTCCAAAATGAAACAAAAGGCCAGAAGGCTTTTTTATTTAGAATTAGCTCTTTCTCGACATAATTCGTATAGTTTTTAAAATCTGATTGAATAGTTATTTTTTAACCTGAACAAAGCATTCTTTAAGTATTAAGACAAAACACATTGCGCTATATTTTACAATTTTTATAAAATTTGTTCTTAATAATTTTAATTGTAGACAGATTCCATATAGTAGATCAACATTTTCGTCAAAGAAAATCTACCCATTTTATAATACATTATTATTGTATTATTCTGCGTTACCGCGAAAGTGATGTGTTTGCTTAAACCCATAATCCTTAATAACATTTTAAGAAAAATGGAAGATTTAGTTTTTTTACTTCCACGATGGTTTGTAAGTTAAAAGGGAGTGAATTTCAATTAAAATCTCCTAAAACAATCATTGTTCCATATTAGACAAAAGTTTAAATGTGAAATAAGACATCTTGTCGATATTATATCTTTTGCATAGGTTTTAGTTTTTCAAACTTGCATAGGGTTATTTGCATATCAACTAACAGGTCTTTTTAACTTTTTTAAATCAGTTCATCATGATGCTTTTAAGGAGAGGATCTGTTGGAGGGCGAAAAATTAAAATTAAAATAATCTTCGGTTAATTGTATGGCGCATATTGTTTCGTAACTCCTCATCTGGAGCTCACTTTTAAGAACAATAGGCGTTAGATCACGGTCGTCAAAAATAATTATGATCCCAGAACTATTAAAACCTGATTGGCATGTGGAATCATAATTAGTCTCATTGTCAGTCAAGCATAATTAATGGAAGATTCGCCTACGAAAAATACTTTCATTTCTATTTGACAACTAAACCTTCTCTTCCAGTATTTTCCTATCTAAGAGATCATTAATCGAATTCCGATACGGTTAATTACAAAACGTAGACATATTTCAGGACAAACCGAGCAATGCCCCACGGTACCAAAATTCCTGTGTGATGACGTAACACGCGTTTTTCCGAGGGTAGCACGTGCACCAGTGACCAAAAGTGGATCAAGTTGCGCAATGACCAGTTTGTCGAACGAAAGTCAAGATATAGGGCCATTACACCGGACAAAGCGCCGGTAAAGTTAATTATTTAAACGATGCTGTCACTTGCATTCTCGATAGGGATTAATAGAAGTGGTTTTCAAAGCAATAACTTTGACAGCGTGCTGATTACTTCGATAACTGGGTCACTCTGTTGGTTCACAGTTCTAATTCTTTATGAAAAACTTATATTTTTCGTATTCATTTATTTAGAAAGCAAATTCTACAGAGCACATCGTCACCATCCACAATTGGATACGGCATAGCTCTTTTTTATGTTGGGTGTATCATGTAACTAACATTGAACATCTCCTTTAATGGTGTTACATAATTAATAAATGTACTCGTATTAATTATTAGTTTTTTTAAGGGTGTTGTAGCGAATTTCCTTAATCAATGCAATGGTCTTGGAAGATGTCTGTATCATCGGCATCTGATGATACAGCTCTCCAAAAGTCGCCAGTCAAGCATAGAAGTTAGGCCCGATTGTCAGAACTACCCGTTATTTTTTTACGATTTTTATAGCGGATTACTATCCCGCAATCTAATGTAGACCACTTCCAAAAAAAAGATGCATCTAGATACCAACTGAGGCTAGATTTGGATCTAGAAAATCGAAATTAGTAGAGAAACCGACACTTTTTCGAATCGGAAGCAAAAATATGGTGGTTTTTTGCCCACTTTTTGATAAGGTTGGGGTATTTTTTAATCACGTAAGAGAATTTAAATATTATTTCAAAAAAATAGCTAATACAAACACATAAGTATAGGTACCTAAAATCAACGAGACATATATACTGACAAAAATTAACTGGAAAGGATAAAAATAAGCCGATGATAGGAAATTAAATGTTATGCCTGTTTAAGATTTCTTTTACATGTAGGAAAACTTCTAGGCACGATGGATATTAGAATACCTACATATTTACTTTTTCCTATTCAATTGGATCTTCCGAGACGTACAGAATCCAAAATTAAAAGCTAAATTAAGCGGCATAGGATAGGCTTTTTAGCACAAACACTTATATATGCAGAAATTAGATAAATTTGAGGAGCTAGGACAAAACCAGATGTATGTAAATGCATTGCGGTCTGTTCTTTCAAGTAAAATACTGCGTTAAGAAGACAAAAACGAGCTCCTCAGTTTTCTATTGAAATGTGTAATGTGTACAACAGAACTTTAAATGATCACCACAAGATAAACAACAACATTGAAGAATCGCAACGCGGTTTGCAAAGCACTTATGGTAATTCGTTTCCAAATATTTGCCAGTTTATAAATAAGTAAAAAAAAACAACAGTTTCTGCGGAGATATGAGATTTCACAATTAATATTAAGTGTGAAACCTAAAACTAATGGTTACCGTGCGATCTCAACACGGATAAAAAATATCTTAGAAAGCTGTGGTAGAATAGACAATATGGATTATTTGGTAGGCATTGCACATAATTTTGAATTTTAAATAAATATATTTTTAAAGATTATCTAGATGTTATGGGGGCGAATCGGTACAGGAGCGAAACGTTTGGGACCGAAACGGTGGTGGCGAAACATCATATAACCGCCAAAATGCCACCCCTAAATTTTGGCGCCCCGTTGTCGTCTTGGGATCAAACATACAATTCTTGGTGTGAAATTCTTATTACGCCGCTTTTTCTTTAGTCAAGCTAAATAAAAACTGACCGCAGCGCATTCTGGTTGGAAGAAATAGCATTCGTTTTTAGGTTGTTTGTTTTATATCAAGTCATGCATGTCATTCATTTGCTCTCCGATTATGATAATTCCAAGCCAATTAAATCGTAAAAACCGAGTATTTGCCCATACACTCCCAAAATCGGAATCGCAACATGTTTTTCCCTGCAGCCCTGACTTATTGAAGGCGACAGCAAATAGGCGTTTTAATTAGAATCGGCCTAGTCCACAGTCATGTAAACATACGTGGCTGTTGAATAWTTATCGGGATTTAATTCGGTTAAATGCATTTTTAATCGGTTTTGAGTCGTAAAAACGTCTGGGCCCGTCACTGGTTTACCAATGTCAATTAGCGTTAGTAAGTCGACAAGTTTTTTTCGTTTGTTTACTGTATTCGGCAAGTAGGACGAAAAATTTCAGATTAACGAAAAGTCTCAATCCAAAACTCTTATGCAACATTAAACATGGCAAAAGCGGAGAAAAGTAGGCCAGATGTCCTTAGAACTCCGTGGAATACACCCTCATCTATCCAGGATTCCGTTTCAAAGCCGACCTTGCAAGCCTCAAAAATGTGTCGACGTTTAGAACACAAAATGATTGTGTCCCGCGCTAAAAATGTCAAGTTCATTATTAAATGTTGCGTAAGGAGATTTTGACCTTTAACATGAGCGATTTCTTGTTGTGTTTTGTGATGTATCACGGTTCTTCACTTAGGTAAATGCTAGTTATTAATGTGAATGGGAAATTGGTCATGGACTTCGTCAAACACGATAGCTATGAGCGGATATTGGTGATATATCTTTCGCCTGTCATACAGAGTGTCGATAAAATGTAATAATAAACGTATAAAGCATAAAATTGAAAATAAGAGTTATTTGCAAAATTCGAAAAACCTAACCAACGTCATAACTTTGCCATGCTTAGCAGGCTACTCCGATTTCGTAATCTCAAAATAAAAATTTTAGTAAGTCGTGTGCTTACTTTTAATGTATATGTTCTGCTCGTTAATCATTTACTAATAAACAAATGATATTTATTAATTTGATTCTAAATAAAACACCCATTCAATCAATATAAAGGTATGGGCCCAACGCTTTCTCCTGATTTTGCATCTCTTGAGTTCATCAGTTTAAAACGCGCGTTTGTTACATTTCCAGAAAAACTTCTCTTCAAAATAGCTAAACTATTGTTTTTATCGCGAATACCTCTGTAGGTAACTAAAAACATGTTCCATCGGAATGGAGAAACCATTAAAAAAATTATACATCGCTCTTTTCATTGGATTACGACTATATGGTTCACCCTCGTATCCGTACAAATATTAATATCGCCACTGTATAACCTTGGCTTTAAATCCAAATATTCCGCGTTAAATTCAAATGTGTTTACGTTCTTGTATCCATTTTTTGCGCTCCGAGTTTTTTTGCCTCCTAGCAACCGGCGTCGTGAATAATTGCCACGAAAAAAACAGGACAGGTCCACTTTTGCTACGGGTGAGGTATCTTTTAATACCGCGTTGTTTTGTTTTAGTATCAACGATGGCATTACTATGCATGCGTGCGGGTGAAGTGATGTGTTTTTGAATTTACGTTTTCAAAATTAAATCTTGGGTGTTGGTGATGTGGGACCAATGAATGATCAAAAGCCGCATTGTACGACGTTTGAGTAATGTAAGTGATGTTTTGTAACACTAAACTTGAACGATATAACAAACCGCTCGTTTCGTTTGTGACAATTACTCGGTTTTAAGCTTCCAGACTATATAGTTAACAGATATTGAACGTTATAAACTTCACTGACTGGTTATCTTTCTATTTTTTATTAAATTTGCTCCAAATACATAGCAAACATATCACACACTCGGGTGCAATAAACATTGCAGGGTCTGATATTTAAAAAATGCGCGTACCTATAAATGATTGTTATCCTAAATTTATTACACTTGAAGTTTAAATGTGAGGAAATCATTTTCTCTTATTTTTACTATTAGTGGAAAGCATCTAGCTTAATATTCTTCTTGTTCGTCATCATCATCCCTTTCTGGTTGCTCATTTTGAATTTCCAATTCATAATCATCATCATCGTTGTATTCGACTCTAAATCTTCAAGAGCTTAGGTACCTATAGTCAACCAAGATCATGTGGATTTGATAAAGTGTCGCATATTCATTAAACTGACCACAAACTGAAGAACATTGCAACCTTACTCCCACTACTCGAACCAAATCTATTCTTGCAATTTCAAGATATCATATTAAGCAGCTCTTATCGTGCTGGTAGTAATAATGTTTTTGTCGACTCGATGGTTTTAATCTACAATACCCGTCTGGTTCAACCACATTAATTTTAGATAAAACAGAGTATAAGACTAAAGTTAGAGAAGTATTAGATTAAAACTAGATTCCAAAATTACTAATACCAGTAGTCAGGCAAGTATAATAATTGAAAAGATTTACAACAATTTTGTGCATACTTTGAGATCTTACAACATACTATTTTAGTTTACTCAAGTCAAAAAGTATAAATTCATTAACTACTTGCCACTCCACTGCTAGTTTTACAGCTTTCATAGAATTGTTGAATTTTTCCCGATGTGGCTTTAAATTTCGAACAAAGTACGGATACAAATACAGTCTCCATAAATCAATAAGGAACGTTTACCATTTGCTAAATTACCCATTTTCGTTTTCGGCATCAACGGTGTTGTCTTTTATGTCTTGGTTAGTCTGCGTATGAGTCTTGCTATACTATCTATTTGTATAAAAGTGTAATCGTACTAGAATAGTTTTCTAGCTTATTTTCATTTAACAATGAAATTTGGCTAAAATTGTGTTTGTGGAAGGATTATTTCGGTTGTGATAGACATTTGAATTGCACATAATCCAAATATGCGATCTAAATCTATGTATATAGCTATTAGGGAAAGCTAGCCCTTTCAGTAAAATACACTGCTAGTATTGCAACTTATTCCAGTTTTTCTGGTTAGGAATACCAAGGACCACGCTGTCTGCTCTAATATCCTGTTTTTTAAGGCTGAGATCCTAGAGGAAGATAAAATATATCTTAGAGATGACAACATAAAGTTTCACCTATTTTCAAAAATAGCACCACTTGAAAACCACTAAATATACAGACACAAATGAATACTTATCTTAATTAAAGATTCAACTAGACCCTAAGGTACTGTTAAAACAAATATACTTACTATTTTGTACTAAAGTAATTTTTGACCTAATAGCTTTGTGAAAATGACAATGGCAGCTTTCAAATAAGACCAGTTTCAAAAATATCGTTGCAGTAATTATTGATGGCGCTGTTTTGTAGAAAAGAGTGGATCTTCTCTCTCTCTCTCTCTCTCTCTCTCTCTCTCTCTCTCTCGTTCTAAGATCTCTGCAAAACGTATTGATACTTTCTCAGAGTATCGATAGCTTTGTCGGTATTGAATGTCGATACCACCAAGTATCGAGAGTATTGAAATAATTTAAAGTAAGGGAAGCATCATTCATCTAGATATTACACCACCCAAAGTATTGGCGGTGTTAAAAGTAATGAGAGTATTAAAAATATGAAACAATACAAAGTTGTAAATTATTGCAGTGTTCAGAAATTTAGATATTGATTTATAGTGTATATAGTAAAGCAACTTTGATATATTCGATACCTCGATACTCAGCATGGCATAAAATTGGTTTTTAGCAATGCCATCTGTCAGCATTACACTGACACGATGACAAAGCCACCTATTTGCTATTATAGGAAATATTTCCCAAAGGAAGTGAAATGCATTCTTATTTATTTTTATTTGCAGTGTTTTGCCATAGAAACAAGAAAACATGATTCTAGTTTTATTTAATGAATATAAAAAATAATTACTGTTTCTTTTTAAGTTTTTCCTAGCTGGTTTGTAGGAAAGTGTCATTCCCTCCTTTGTAATACAAATAACTACTACCTGACTAGTAGCGCAACATGTCATTTTCTGGACGTAAAGTCGATATGACAGTAAGAAATAAATACTGTTGCGTATCGGCCCATTTTAAACTGTACAAAACGAGAAACATTGGAAAGCCAGTCCGGTCAGCGCGTTATACAATAATGTATAGTTGCACAACTCATGTGGACCCAGCCCAAAACTGATCGACACAAAATTCGCTTCACCACCGCGAATGCCAGTGCTTTCTTCGCCCTGGCGACCTTTAGCAAACACGAAAAAAGGCTTCCGTGACGCAAGATCGAGATCAAAAAGTGTCACGTTGCCCAAGTGATGCTAATACGATGTTGTTACGAAAAAAATGCGTTAGACGATGAGATATTCATCTAAAACGGTTAGGGAGACGTGGATTGACTGTATTCCTCTTGTACAAGTGAGAATTAGCAAAATGTAGCTTTTATTTTCTGTAATTAGGATTTATTATTGCTTACTAATAGTTGATAGTATAATGGGCAAGTGGAAAAATTAGAAATTCAAATGTCAATTCGTCAGCGCTTGAAGATCTTTATTTTTACACTCATAGAAATGACATGCTATCCATTAATAATATTTACTAAACACATTTTATTGTATTCATTTTAATAACAAAAACAACACCTTACTTAGCATAGCCAACTAAATAGTTAAATGTGAGACATTTTTGCTGGAATTATACATTTTTTTTCACATTTAGTAACAATATTATTTAAATTATAACGTACCTTTTACTTGGGCTAGCAGATTAGATTATTAAGGTTGGGTATACGGGGTATTCCCAAAAAGTCTCTACAAAAGCCTACCACGTGTTCCTTGAAGAAATAAGTTACTTATTTTAAGTAAATTTATTTGAATGCTTAAGGTACAAGGCGTTACAGTTCAGATTTTGTTTTCGATGTTAATAAAGTATATAAGATTTATTGTGAAGGAACGGAAGAAGAAAAATTTCAGTCTGAAAAAGAACAAGCAGCGCACAATTAAGCATTTGAATTCTTTGCCGTAAAAAACCTAATATCAAATTAGTTCAAATACTTCAGTATATATTTAACACTTATTAAGGAATCTAAATAATTTTGATCTTTGATCTGACCCATTCCTATGCAATTAAGGCATATAAACGTAGAGAAGATGGGGCAAATTTCGTTTGTTTTATAAAATATATGTAAAGGGGTCCAAACATTTCTTTTTAACAAAGGTTATACTCATTGTCTTCACTGACTGAAAAAAAGGCATGATCTCAATTTTTTGTTTAAAAGTATGGAGTTTAAGGAACGTTTTTCAGTTTCTATAGCCAAGTTCAAAGAAAAGTACTGTGGCAAACAAAGAACAAAGAAAAAATGATTTTTCCTTTCTCTAATTTAAACTTAATTTTGGGGAATACGTACATTATTAGATCTTCTTAATGAAGTACATATTGAAACTGAAACCCGATCTTTCCTTTATCGGTATGTTTTTATTCATTAGTTTCTTAACGAGTTGGCTCAAATTAAACGTTTTTATATAAACAACCCCTCTTAAAATATGTTATTAAACAAAATTGCTAACATTAAAACGGTCTGTATAATACTAAAACGAAAAGCACAATCCAATTTTTATATTAAGTGCAATAATGAAGATAACAAAATTACAGTAGTTACAATTAGGCATGTAACCACAGTGCACTAATTCTTGAGCTTCACCCCAAACAACTTACATTGTTGCCGATGGTGAGATTTTATCATGGGAAGTAACCAAACATTTATTTGAAAAAATGTGAACATTTATAATAATTGATATACAAACAGTATGTAACAAAATCATTTGTTACGTAACTTGTCACGTGTTGCTTACATGATCAAACTTTTTTTACTTTTATTTAATAAATATTACTTGGAAATAGCAAATATAAATAATACTTTATTTGGATTTAAAAACTCATTTATCTGAGTGTAGGATTACAAACAAACATATACCTACATCTTTGGAGTTACTATTAATTAAAATTCTTAGAATTACAGGTTTTGACCCTTAATTCATATCAGTTGAAATTATCAGAGGCTATGCTTGTACAAGTACTAAAAGTATCCATTTGTTCGGTAGAGATTCGCTTTCGCTACAGGGTGAGCTAGATAGTTTTGTTGCCACTGAATTCCCACAACAAAAACGTAATCACTCTGTTAATTTATACTGACCTTCCACGGTAATGTACAGAAATAGGCGCTTTATATCGATATTTTTATGAATTCATTGAGTGGTAATAATGGAGGTTACTAGTATTACGAAATTCGAGAGATATTTTCGAAATATCCTTGTTTGGCGATGCGAATTCAAAGAAATGTGTCTTATTTATGGAAGAATCCAACCGAAACCCTACTGACTAGTCCTTGCATTATGGCATGCATTTCCTAGTTTTAGCGATCTAGAACTAACAGTTTTTCGGATCTCGCGAAGATAACAGTCGAAGTTGGCAGACTGAGTCTCTTTCTCCTATCGCACAAATCGAAGCATTTTTGTTGCCACTGTCATTTCTCCCTAAATTAAAAAACGAAACCATTGGCTTGAAGAAAACGACCTTAATTAGCGTGCAGTAATATGGTTTTTTTGCATTCATTATGAAAATAAATGGTTGATTGACTTCGGCACACAGTTTTGCACCACATCCAACGTTATTTTCCGGTTTACCAAAGCACAGTTACGATGCTCGTGAGCAATGGAACACTCCCAACCAAAAATGAAGCTTCTGCAATGTGTTCCTCTGATGATTGGTAAGAAGATTTCTCGGCTTGGGTCCCCATACTGATTTTTCTCACTTCGTAGGTTGCATGATCCCGTTTTCTTTTGGAATGATGGTGGGATGGCCCTCAGTCTCCTTCAGCTACCTCTTAAGTCCGCAATCTCCAATCAAGATCACCATGGACCAAACGGCTTTGATAGCCGGCTTCCTGATGGAAGGAAACGCTGTTGGAGTGCTGTTTCCAAGCAACATCCTCCTCGGCAGCAAACCAGCGGTCCTTCTTGCCTTCCTCTTTCAAATATTTGGTTGGATGGTCATGTTGAACACTAGCACCATGTGGGGATTCTTCTTGAGCAGAGCTTTGGTGGGATTTTCCAATACTTTCGGAACTGCACAGTTAAGAAGATATGTTCGTGAAGTTTGTGACGGTGAAACTTGTGAAGTTTTCTGCAAATTCTTACCACTCACAGTACCTTTCGGTGTTTTCGTTGCTTTCCTGGTCGGTGTTTTCGTTGAATATGAAGATTTCTCTTTGGTTGCTGCTCTCGTCCCATTTGTCGGCTTATTATTATTCCTACTAGTGCCGAAAAGATCAAACGAATTCAAAGAAAAACGAGTGGAGATAGTGAAGAGCATCATTTGGAACAAGGCTTCGTATCCGGTATCAAAATTTGAAAAGGAGATAAGAGTATCCAGTGATGAGACTAGATCAATCGGTATTCGAGAAATGATTAAAGACAGAAAAGTTTTGAAGGCTTCATTTTGGATCTTCCTGTTGGTTTTCGCGCAGCAATACTGTGGCGGCCCAGCTCATATAGTCTACGCAGATATAATTCAAAAAAAAGTTGGTAATCCTGAATCAAAATATGCAGCAACGATCTACGCGTTCTGCTCATTGATTTTTGAAGCAACTGCGTTACGTTTCCGAAGAAGATTCCGTGTAAAATCTTGCTATCTGCTGTGCTCCATCTGCAGTGCCGTTTTACTAAGCTTGATGAGTGCCTATTTCTTCCTGGGTCCAGTTCCTTTCGCCTGCTTTGGTGTGTATTACAAGTGGAGCCCTCTGGCAATCATGGTACTATTCAATTTCGTTCATACGTTTGGTTTAAGTACTTCTCCTGCCATCTTGGTTAACGGGATGCCGAAGGGAACGCTGGACGTGGTGAAGAAGCTTTACGTAATCCATGTTTCGTTATCAGCCGTCGTATCCACGAAGATTTTCCAGATGATTTTCACGCACGTCAATATGGAGGCTGCCTATCTCTATCTGTCAGTGGTGTTGTTAGTGACTTTCTTTATAGTGCTCGTCTTCTTTGAGGACAAAACTAACGGTGACAAGAAAGAAAGTGTGTTAGAATCAACGAATCTTTAGTGCAAATGAAAATACAATAATTTTGAGAATACGCTTTTTTTATTTTTCTACTACACACACCCTTACCCTATCTATTTAGTAATATTACTACCACCACTAATAACAAGTTTTCAATAAACTGTTTCATATAATTTTTGTAGCAGCCATCATCAGTACTAATGTCCAAGGATTAGCAGCCAACCTAATTTTTTCAAAAACCCTCCGACTACAAACTAAGCCTTCTGGAAAAACCATGCACCTCACTCGCTTAGTGTAAAATCCACTGTTTACATTCTCTTCGATCGTTTTGAAAGTTGTACTTAACATCAATGCCTTTCGGCGATACTTTTACACCTAAACAGACACCTGCCTGTGACTAACCTCCGTTTCCCGCCTTTTTTCCCCTGAAAATGTCAAATGCGTTCGTCGTAATCCGGTATAACGCATTTTTAATTCGTTGTTGACTCCTGTAGTAAACGCGAAAAAATCAGATCAACTAGCTGGCTTGCGCAACCGTTTGCCATTTTAGAACCAGTTCTCATGACGGGCGATGCATTGCTCGCTGTTAGGAACATATATTATGGTTTTCTGTCACGTGCCCGAGAGAGAATTGGTGTGGCCTGCTTGGGATTTTTTCAGTGCGATTTTCAAGGAATTATGAAAACACTTTGCCGTTGCAAAATCGAAATAATTGCCTTTAATGAATGCCAGGTGTAGGAGTTAGGGAAACAACGATAAATTCAATACTTCAAACAAAAGAAATACTTATACGTACATTATCTTAGAATCTTATCTAGTGTTAAATTCTAAGCAGAACAATAGGTAAACTTCCAGCCGTTTATTTCCGGTTATTTCGTACGCATTCGGATTCAAATTGTTTCATTCGGATGAGCTCGCTTCCCGAATCGTTCAGATTCGGGTGAGCTCAGTTTTGATTCGTTTATGTTCGTTTTATCTCGCGATTTGAGAGATTTCGAATTATGACCAATGAAGGGGTCTCGTTCTTGTTCGGGTGAGCTCGGTTTTGATTCGCTTAGTTCGTATTACCTCGCGATTGGGCAGATTTGAACCCGGAGTAATTCGAATTTTGAATGTGCTATATAAGGAAAATTGTGTAATACTATATTTAAGAGCAGCTTTTGGTCTTTTTGGATACATTTCGTGTCAGTACTATCGTGAATACCGATATCAAATCGAAAGTCATGTAGACAAAAGACGGCGCCGCATATTCAGCTGTCACCTAGCATAATTAATGCACCATTCTATTATTATTACGTTCACATTCACTCCAATTGTTATCTTCTTGCATTGGTAATCCATTCCTTTTTTATAACCGACCTTAATCTGATTGTACGATGCGAAGGCCACAACACAGACAACAACCTCTACACGAAATGTTACTGGTCCAAATGCACGACAGAAAAAAAGTCGCCTTCTATGTGGCGGCAATTATCACCGTTAATTGGTCGTAATAGTGCTGTAAATCAGAAATTTTTGCGACTGTGGGCGTGGGTAGTTCAGAAACAATTAACGGGAGCATAAATTTTCGAGATTGGGAGCACTAATTTGTTAGGTATTGCCGGCGGTCGTAAATCTGGACGTGATTTATTTGTTTGTATTTGAATATTATGTAGTTAATCTGGAACAAATTTGGTATCATAAATGGTGGCAGCATGTTCTTGACTAAATCAGAATGGATTAAGATTAGTTGTACTTTCTGTCCTGATTAAAAAAAAATAATACTGAAGTATGTGAAATTACTACTTTGCCCGTGTTAAAAAATTAATTGATGATATGTGGTCGAGCATTTTCATTTCTTTCGATAAAATTTGTATTTCTTCACCTTACAGTATAACAAAGTACTAATGATTTAAAACTAACTGAGAACTATCGCTTTTTTTCAAATATATCTAATCAAGTGTTACGTGATATATCATTTTAATTTATGGGAGTTTGGACACTTGCAAAATGCACTCGTTTGTGACTTAAGCCGTGTAAAGTTTACGCAAAGATATACCGTGCGTACGACTTAAATCCGGTATGTATTTAACTTTCACTAATTATATGAAGATTCAACTATGTTGGCAACGTTGTTTTATGTATTTTGATATCTTCTCTATACCCAATTTTCATTTATTGACAGTTATTTAACGCAGCAGTTAATTATGATTCCAAATAACCTCCTTATCCACATCCACATTAATGATAAATCCGGTATCAATCTTGTTCTATATACATCTCATTTATCTCATTTATATCCAAAAATCATTCAATTTCTTTTTTTCTGTTAGAGATTATAATGAAACATCTAGAAAACAAATCTAATGTAGCCACCATATGTTTTGATTTTAGTATCACTTTTGACTTCTCTTCGCTTCTCATAAAGAAACTATAGGCTGTAGGTCTTGGAGGAGTACCTCAGGCGTAGATAACATCTTATTTAGTAAACAAGGAACAAATTGTACATTTAGAAGACACTCTATCTGCAAAAAAAAGAGTAGTTTCTGGGGTACCGCAGGGCTCGATCCTTGGCCCTTTATTGTTTATCTTATTCGTGAATCTCTGAATTGCTCCTCTCAAGTAATAAAATATGCTCATGATTCGAACCTTGTGGTTTCAAATGTAAATGTGTAAGAAGGGTACTAAAGCGGTTGGAGAGGTATTGCATTGGTGTACTGTCATTGGCTTAGTCCTGAACTTAAACAAGACAAACTTAATTAGATCCTTAACAAAGAAGGCAAATCGTGAAGAAAATATTCACATTAAACTAAGTGATAAAATAATTACTCAATTAGATCAAATTAAATTTCTCGTATTAATCAAATAATAAGCCTTAGCGATCGATTGCCATCTGTTTGTTTTTTATTAAGAAGTCAAAGGAATACTGCTAGCATTGATGTGCTAAAACTGGTGTATTTTAGGCTCTTCCAATCGTTACTATCATATGGTTTATTATTCTGGGTTAACTCAAGTCACGTAATCTAAGTCTTTAGAATACAAAAAAATAGCACTACGATATATAAAAGGAGTGCGACTTACTCATGTAAGTCAATTTTTAAAGAATATAGAATACATACATTACCTAGTTTGTATGTCTTCCAGCTGGTTATGTATGTTACACAAAATTTGTCGGAATTTTGTAGGAATAGTCAGATTCGTAATCACAACATAAGAAACGTTATCGATAAATCATCCTAAACACATAGGTGTACATACTGTTACAACAAGCTTGACGAAAATTTGAAAAAATGTAAGTCATTAACAATTTTCAAAAATAAATTGCGAGAATATTTACTAGATTAAACATTGTTTTCTTAAATGTCTAATTGTTGTTTTTCTAATTCCTATGGTACTATTTTGTTTTATGATTTGTTTTGCATATATGATGACAAGTCTTATAATCAACTTTGTATAATTTAACTTGACAGTAAAGTTTTATTATTACTGTCCATCACGCATACGCTGTGGATATATTAGATAGTTAGATATATAGATAGATAAGATTTATTTCTAACGGATTAAGGTGGCCCCTAATGGATACCATAACAAATTAGAATATTATTGAAATATTATAAATAACAGTGGAATTTAAGATACGTAGATGATATACCTATATAATTCAGTAAAAGAGACAGACTAACTAAAATATAGTTATATTTAGTATTATTAAATTAAACTTATTAAAGATCATAATCACTGAACATCCCCGAGTAAAACTTTCGCGATGCGTATGCATTTACTGTTTTCATCGATACGTGTTGCAATCACGTTTTGTACGTTATCCTGTCACATACCCACTTAGCGTTCTTGGCCGCCACGCCAACCCAACCATGAAAGAAAGCATAGCCCAAGTTGCCCTTAATTACGCCCAGCGACCGAGTCAGTTGTTATATAAGCGAGAATGAAAGCAAGGCCGTTTTGACCCCATTTTTGCCTGCCCAACCGGATAAATCTTCGATAGGTGTGGGTGATCCAATGTTACCCCATATTTGGTCGCCGCTATAAGTGGGACGTGACTCATAATTTCGCTGTTTTGCACTTCTTTCGTTCCCCCATTCAATTGTTTTGCGCGTTGTTGAGCGACCTTGAGTGGAATTTTACTATAAATTGCCAGAACTAGCGGTAGATGAATGGGTTGTAATAAATAGCTCGATCATTATAGGAATTAGCGCTCCACTTCTTTGGAGACTTCACCATGGGCATTCACACCCCCATAACTCCAAATGCTTCATTCTCAAACTCCTACAACCACAAGTTTGTAGACTTAGGGATGTTAGACGAAGTGAGCGTATACATACAGATTAGTAGTTAATCACTTTTATTTATATTGCAAGTTCGTATCCTCATAGCTGCCTAATGTTCACACCTACCCCAATAGGACTATTTCATTTTCAATAGGGGGGGTGTGGGCTATCCCTTTGTGTTTTTTTGACCTTAAAATTTTTTCGTATCCAATTCAGCTGAATACAAGTATACTTACTAATTTGGACCTCGTGAATTTCGGAATGGTCTCAGTTGGTCACTAGCTACAACGGTTCGCTCGGAAAGTGTCCTTATTTAGGCCGCCCTACGTCCTAGCTCATTTTAGAGCACATTTTTTAAATCTGCAGTTCAAAATACATCTGTATGCCGATTTTGAGCTAAATCTATTTTTGTCGAAAATCACAAAACATCCAAGGCCCCTTTGTTCCCTTTGTTCTTTTTTCACCTTAAMATTTTTTCGTCTTCGATTCAGCTGAATTCAGATACACTTACTGATTTGGACCTTCTGGATTTCGGGATGGTCTCAGTTGGTCGCTAGCTACAAAGGTTCGCTCGGAAAGTGTCCTTATTTAGGCCGCCCTACGTCCTAGCTCATTTTAGAGCACATTTTTGAAATCTACAGTTCAAAATACGTCTGTATGGCGATTTTGAACTAAATCTATTTTTTGTCGAAAATCACAAAACATCCAAGGTCCTTTGTTCTTTTTTGACCTTAAAATTTTTTCGTCTCCGATTCAGCTGAATACAAGTATGCTTACTGATTTGGACCTCCTGAATTTCGGAAAGGTCTCAGTTGGTCGCTACATCCCCTTCAACCAAAAGTTTTTGGACTCATTGCATGATTAATCTTCGTTGATTTTCTGCAAGGTGACTTAATGTTTTTTTATCCTTAATTCAATTATTGATGATTTCAATTAGGTGATATCTAGAGCATTCAATTGAATCTCTATCACGTATTTAACAAAGTACTATAGAAAGATAAATTTCCACTTGTCACACTAGAAGCTTTAGAAATTCAAGCTTGGAGTAGTAAAGATTTTTTAAAATTATCAAAACTCAGAATGAGGAAACAATCTGATCGTGAAACTGTATCTAAGTCTGTAATGATCTAAACTGCTGATTTAGTTAAACTTAAAAATACATAGGCCCCACCCAGAATTATGTGTCAGCCGGCCAAACACCCCCAATCACCCCCCATCTCAATATTTGACGATGATTTTGTACACATTATGAGTACTGTGTAAAATCAGAATTAGATACTTGCATAAAATTCTGCATTGTTATGAACATCGTACAGAATATGCCATCTTTTTTAGACTGAGCCTTTGGGTATATTTGATTATCACACTTTTCATTTAGCTGTTATTTTTTTAAGTTAAGCCAACCGCCGTAGTCCGCCACGGCACTGCTCCCAAAAATTAACCCACCACTATAACCAAATTAAGCCTCATTTAAATAAACTGAAATATATTTAATCGGATTTTCAAAAACTTTTGTATACTGGCATTTTAACCGCATACCGGGTTTTAATTTGTGCTTATAATGCTACTGGATCCCTAAAACTTATGTTAAATAAACTTTCATAACTCTTAGTTCTTAGTGTATGGAAGGTAAAAAGGGCCCAGAGTTGGTAGTCCAAGTACCCCTTCGGTATGCCTATGGGGATGTGAGCTATCAACTCCTACAACCACAAGTCTATGGACTTTGGGGTTGCAGAAAAAAGTGAGCATATACAGACAAACACAATAATTGAATTGGAGTATTGCTAGGTAGTTTGTGGTGAAATTATGCTCTTGTTTATCGGGACATTACCAAACAAACTTTGAAAGCGATTTTGAATTACTGTGTCATCTACCTTGAATAACATCAGTTAGCCGATAGATTTCTGTACTTTGATTTTACTGGTCGAGTATAGATGGCGACGTAGTTGTCCAACAAATATTTGAATAACTAATTTCATAATAATATTATTTAATCGTTGCAATAATTAATTAACGAATATTAGCAACACTTTTTCATTCCAGATGGTTATTATTACCCAAAGATACGGTATTCTCATCCAAATTTAAACTTGGTATGTGTATGCCCAAAAAAATACAATTTTATGACGAATCTGGAAAAATGCCACGAGCCCAACGTAGAAGGCACACGTCATAACAGCACGTGCTCGTCCTGTCAAAAGAGGGGGGCAGTTTCTTGGACGTTGGATCCAAATTAAACGCGATAGGCGAGCATGGTATTTTTTGTTAATGGCAAAAAAGCGTATATGAAGTGCACGATCGTAAACAGCAGCCAGTAATTGATCGGGCAGCAGCACAAGTTCAAAAGTTTCTGGAGTTGTGCGCGCGCAAGTAACAGCTGACCGGTCACAAAACTACCTAAAATAATATCTCAAATTCGAGAAGTGGTGTCGCAGGAAGACAGGAACGGAACGTTCCTTCGCAAAAACTAATTAGTGCTGCTCGTAACTTTCGCAACCATGGCGTACTGTATGCGAGTTTTGCATCGCCAGGTGAGTGGCCCCCCACGCAATTATTTTTAAAACGTCCTCGCGACGTTTCGGAGCCGCAGGTGAAAAAATGGCGAATTAACCCGCTTTTTCCCAAAAAAATTCGATTATATAACCACCTGTGTTCCTCCGAAGCGCAAGGTTCACTCTCTTATCTCGGGTTCATAGTTCGTCTGTCGTTTCTAGGGTGGCAAAGCGTGCAGTCACTTGCTCACCGAAGTCCAAGTAAGATGTTTCCACGTATCACCGCTTGCTGCGGCCGCAGCCAAGGTGGCCATGAGCAAATTCGACCCCAATGTCCCATTGCCCTACGAGAAGCTGGTCAAGAACCTCGAGGTCGTCAAGAAGAAGCTCAACAGGCCCCTGACACTGTCCGAAAAGGTTCTCTATTCGCATCTGGATGAACCTGCCCAGCAGGTAAACCCAAAACTCCTTCTGGAGGTGTTACATAACAGGTGTCAGATTTGAGGTTAGAAAATGTCATTTCTGGTTGTTATCAATGGAAAAGTATTAATTCCCAGGTGAAATTCATAAAACCAAAAGCTTTCTGCATTAGATTACACCTAAGTCCATCTAAACAATAATCTAAATGATATTGGTTTGGCAAATCGAGTTGGCCATGGCTGATAAAATTTTACAATGTTATGAAACACTTCATTGCAAAAAGAGCATGTGTGTTCATACTAAAGCATGTTTGATTAGAAGAAACAATTGAGAGCATGTAATCTCTACACCCGTGTATTGTTTGGTTATTTTCAGCAGTGTGTTTTTTGACCTTGCACTGACCTTTGACAAAACAGTAAACAGAATCGGCCTGTGCTGAATTTTTGTTAGGTTAAATTCAGTGCTGCCCCTGCAGATGTTTCGAATGCACTAATGAATGTCAGAAATTTGCCAAATTGCACTCGGTGTTGCCAAAGCTTTTAAATTGAAATTTACTATTTCTTTGTTAACTATTTTCATACCTGATTATATGGTATTTTTTTGCATACATTTTTTTCAAAATCCTACTATTTGTTTCTTAAACCAAAACAAGCAAATTTGAGTGAACTTGATATGGTACAGTTACTTACTTTGATCAATATCGGACACCAAAATGAAAAGTTTTAATTGTTTTGCTTTATTAACAAATTTGTATTTATTATTATTATTTGTATATACTTCTTCCTTCATTTTTTCATTGCCTTTAAGATTCTTTGTTACCTCTTGAATTATGTACATTATTACATGTACAGCGGATTACAAAACTTATGAAATGGGTATAAATCGCCTTTGGTTAGTTAATTTCAGCATGATTTATGACAAAAAATCTACAGTAAATGCAAGCAAGCAATTATTTATATTGATGTCAGTTCAACGTAATTTTATTGTCGTGGAAGATTTTTATTTTTCTGTAGTTTCTAAGAACACAACTGGACCATTTATATTAGACTAGGAGAAATTTCTATAAGGCCTGTAGTTTATTTAATCATTTTCCTCTTTCTCTTCTAGCCAGATGGCTGAATGTAATTCTTAGAGACTTTCTTTTGATAATAAATTGCAGTTACAGAATTTGATAACTTGTTTTCTGCTTTAGCACAATTTTGATTTTAGTATATACCTGCTTTTTAATTAAGCTTAGCTGTCCTCCTGTTTTATGACATACCATGAACATTAACAGAGTTATACTGGTATTTATGATTGTTTCAATAAAAATTAATATTATATTCTGATTGAAAAAAAATAGGTAATGTGATGATATTATCAATACATATTACCTAAATTTGGGCAAAAAACGACAATTTATGGTACGTACAGCAAATATCGACAATATATAGGGCTTGAGAATACGTAATACTTTGATATTAATATTGTTTCTCTATATCCACTATAAGAAAATATATTACAGTAAAAAAACGACACTTTATAAGTAGTCCATTTATGGTAAACACCCTGTGTATGTTGTTGGTTTAATTTGTCTTTTCAGAGGTTTGAGAGAAGAACTGTGTCTCCATTTATTTATTCACTTGTAACATTGGAAATTAGGAGAAAACTGCTTTTTAATTCCTTTCTCTACGTTTCTCACTATTTCTACAAGGAGAGCAACTTATTATAGCAAATAATTTTTCTGTTCATGTTTTGGCAAACTTCAAGGATCCTTTATTAAATTTCATATGAATATTTAACAATTTGATCAAAATAATTATGCTTTCACCTGGTTGGAAACAAACACTTTCTTCATAATTTAAGTAATTTCTTTCCAATCTCTTTTGCCTCCTGTGTTCTTCTCTCTTTCATTTCCATGTATCTTTCTTTTGCCCATATTTTAAATACAGGTTCAAATATTATTCTTCATAAGATAATATTTTCTCGGAAAGATCGCTGTCTCTTGAAAACTCTGACGTTACACTTGTAATCTTTGTCAAAGACGAAGAACCTCAAAATTTGCCTGACACAAGTTCAAACAAAATTTTGAAAGTAAATAAACAAATCGCCAAGGAAGCGAGACGTCATAGAAACAGCGTGCCAACCTGATAGAAATGAACCTAACGACAAAGAAGGAACTACCTACCACTAGATATACACGAACTATTTCATAAAAGATAACTACAAAATAGCCTTCCAAATGTCACCTAACTCATAATTTTTAGAATCCCTATTAAAATTATTCTACATAATTTGTTTTTGATTGTCTTAATATCCCTTTACTGTCTTCATATTCTTCTTTCAGTCATTTGAATTTGTTGCCCCCAAGTAATGAAATGTGTTTTATTCGCTGTCTTGAAAAATATCTGTTTGGTCATTTTATTTGTGGCTTGCTTCATTTCGATATAATTTAAATTTTGAGTAGCTTATTAGCAACTTCTAGAGTAGTAGAGTAAACGTTTATTATTCGCTGATGGTTTGAAATTATATACTTGTATTGAGCCTGACATGTGAGGTAAGTCCTTTCAGTTCTTTGACTTTACACTTATTGCGTCTAAGCTGGTTTATTACATATACCAATAATTACTTAATATCTAAAACATTTGACATCTGTTAATCATTTTTCTAAGGATGTGGTACGTGGAGAGTCTTACCTGCGACTCAGGCCTGATCGTGTGGCAATGCAAGACGCCACAGCACAAATGGCCATGCTGCAATTCATCTCTAGCGGTTTGAAACGCGTTGCAGTGCCCAGCACTATACACTGCGACCACCTGATCGAGGCCCAGGTGGGCGGTGACAAGGATCTCGAGAGGGCCAAGGACGTCAACAAAGAGGTGTACAATTTCCTGAGCTCAGCGTCCAACAAGTACGGTGTAGGATTCTGGAAGCCTGGCTCAGGTACATTGTCTCAGGATATTTATTAATTTTTTTCTTGACCAGATTTGTTGACCAGGTATCATCCATCAAATTATATTGGAGAACTATGCGTTTCCCGGTCTCCTGATGATCGGTACTGACTCACACACACCCAACGGTGGTGGTCTGGGTGGTTTGTGTATTGGGGTTGGTGGCGCGGACGCCGTAGATGTCATGGCCAACTTGCCTTGGGAATTGAAGTGTCCAAAAGTCATTGGGATAAAGCTGACAGGTAAGAAACACATTTTACAATTGCATGCCAGTAATCTGACTGTAGATTTTTATTACTTTGCATATTCTATCCAATATGGTGCAAGAATGTCATTCAGTAGACATCAGACTGTTGATTTTCATTTATTTTTTTGGTCAGTAGCGTGCAAGAATGATGATTGGTATAATTTAACTATCGATTCTCATTTTTTTGTACTTGTATATTCAGGTCAGTAAAGTTTATGAATATTATTTAATTGACTTTTGACTGTTGATTTTCATTTGTTTACTTATTCTGTTCGGCAGGGTGCAAAAACTTGTGTTGCCACATGATTTTGACTGTTGATTTTCAGTTGTTTGTTTGCATATTCAAGCCAGTGGAATGCAAGAATGTTGATTTTCATTTGTCTTATATATTTTGACTAGTAGGGTGTGAAAATGTCATTTGATTTAATTGTTTTCGTGAATAATTACTTTTGTCAGTTAAATTTATATTATTTCTAGTCATTCCAATCAATAGGAGCCTGGCTATGATATTTGACAATTGATTTTCTTGTTTTGCTGTGTGCAATGAGAACCATTTTATTTGTATTTTTTTTCTTCTAAAAACATTTGTTGAATGTTTGGGTGGTTTTCCTATTGTTCTTGTCATATTCCAACCAATAGGATGTAAGAATACTTATTGATTAAGTTGGTCTGGTAAGCTATACAGTATTAGAAAAATCTTCTTATATATTTTCATGGTGTTATAAAATTCGCTAATAGCATTTGAGGACTTTTTAAACAGTATATTTTTTTTAGCTACACACATGCTTGCTGCTGTTTCATTTAAAACTTTTAGGCACCTGTTTGTTTATCGAAACAAGCATGAGATGATAATATATATTTGCTATGGTTAAGGGATGCAAATTTCAAACACACATAGTAAATATTTGTCAGTTCAGAGTTAATGCAGAAACAAAAACTTCAAAAAAATTTACTCATATTGTGTATAATACTTGAAAATAAAGATGACAGGTTTCATCAAAACACTAGTTGTCCAAATTGAAGCTTTCTAGCTTGAACTGCCGTTAGATTGTCACTGAAGCATCTGAAATCTCAACTATCAGTCTTAAGAAACGATTGTCATTGTTTCCTGTAGGCAAGCTAGCAGGCTGGACCTCCCCGAAGGACATAATCCTCAAGGTAGCCGACATGCTGACGGTGAAGGGAGGAACCGGTGCCATCGTCGAATACTTCGGCCCCGGCGTCGATTCCATCTCTTGCACTGGTATGGCGACGATATGCAACATGGGTGCCGAAATCGGTGCCACCACCTCAGTATTTCCGTTCAACGCCCGCATGGGCAACTACCTCAAGACCACCCTGAGGAAGGACATCGCCGAACAGGCCGAGAAGTACAAATCAGCGCTGTTCTCGCCCGACGAGGGCTGCAAGTACGACAAGGTACTGTAACAATGTAAACGCAATAGAACTGAACAGATATGGTAAATGAACAGGGCCGTCTGTGTTGGTTGGCAAGCCTGACCCCTAGACTCATGTGTTTCGCTGTATTTTTCGCTCATCAGACGGAGGATATGACCTTGCCAACCMAGGCAGACAGACCACTTTAAGTATGGCAATGGGCAAACTACAGGGTGTCACAACACGAACGGTATGCTAAATTATTGTAATCATTAAGGTGTACGAGATCAACCTGGACACATTGGAACCCCATTTGAATGGACCGTTCACGCCCGATCTCGGCACCCCGATCAGCAAGATGGGCGAGAAGGCCAAGAAGAGCGGCTGGCCCGTCGAAATCAAGGTCGGTCTGATCGGTTCATGCACAAACAGCTCGTACGAGGACATGGGCAGGTGCGCCAGTATCGTCAAGGAGGCCATGAAACACGGCCTGAAATCGAAGATCCCTTTCAACGTCACACCCGGGTCCGAGCAGGTCAGAGCCACCATCGAGAGAGACGGCATCGCGCAGACCTTGAGAGAATTTGGTGGCACGGTGAGTTCATGTTCATGCATTTTTTATCGCTTGTTATTTCTAAATTTGCTGATGGCATGAATAAAAAACATATAAGTGGTCCCAGGACCAATCCCTGGGGTACGCCGTACCTATTTTGTCGCTAATGTTTAGGAACCACCATCCTTCCAAGAAGCTTTTGAAGCATTTGATAACTCATCCCAGATCATGATACATGATTTTCTTTTTTTGCACTCTTTACCTTACAGCAGGGTTGCCAGATATATTTTACCATTTATGGCCACTAGATGAAACTTTGTTCAACAAGAAATCGCCAGCTTAAGAAATCAACAGACACTCAACAAGAATATATCTTAGCATCTAAGTACCAAATATTTTAATAATAATACAACCTAATTACAAACAAAGCTTTTATTTTCATTGTTGGACATAGTAAATAGCTACAGCTATCTAGGAGGATTATGTAGGTGAGATAATTTATTTTTGGGTAATATTACACCATTAGCGGAACAAAGATTGCAATAAATCACCACATCTGGCAACCCTGCTGTTAAGTATCTGACATTTTATGTCATCGATCGTCTGATTACATTTTGCCTACAGTCACTAGATAGAACCTCAACGTCCACCATATTTGGAGAAAAAGTTTTGGCAGAAACATTCAAATTCCACAGTGTTAATTTTACTTAGATTGGAATAAGACCAAGGTCAATAATGAAAACCCATTATTGATCAAGGTAGAGAAAAACAAACCGTTTACTCTAAATATGGCGGACGTTGTGGTACTGTATTCCATTTAGCGACTGTAATTTTACCTACTGTACGTAGAGAGATGTGTCACTGACTGTACACTGGATCTACGGCAAACTACGTTAATGCATTGCCTCAATCATAGTGACATTATACGCAATAATGATCGTAAAGTTTGTTATTGCTCATTGTAATCGGTCGCTTCTTAAATGGCCTTGACACTGATGTCATGCTTATGCAGATATACAAATTAACGACACAATCAAAAAGTTACATTTTATCAACAAGGAAATGTTTTCACTGTCATAATCAATTTTTATCGAATTTTTTTTACACCCAATAATTCCGTCACGCCAGCTTTATCTGTCTGGCCAAAGGCTACTCTGATATTTAGAGTTTTTTTGGTTAGGTGCTAGCAAACGCCTGCGGACCTTGCATAGGACAATGGAACCGTCAAGATATCAAAAAAGGAGACAAGAACACAATCGTCACATCATACAATAGGAACTTTACCGGACGTAACGATGCCAATCCGGCAACTCACGCCTTCGTCACATCACCCGAGTTGGTCACAGCGCTCAGCATCGCCGCCAGATTAGATTTCAACCCTCTCACAGACGAATTGACAGGTAGAATTAAAAAAAAAATGATTTTGTGCGAAATTTCTACGGAAATCTCGCGATTTCTTGCTTCTCCTAGGTAAGGACGGTAAAAAATTCAAGCTGTCCAATCCGTTCGCCGACGAGTTGCCCAGCAAAGGCTTCGACCCCGGCCAGAACACCTATGAGGCTCCGAAGGCCGACGGGAGCGGCATCAAGGTGGATGTCGACCCGAAATCCCAGCGCCTTCAGTTGCTGAAGCCCTTCGAAAAATGGGACGGCAAGGATCTGACCGACATGGTCGTCTTGATCAAAGTAAAGGGAAAATGCACGACTGATCACATATCTGCGGCAGGACCGTGGCTGAAATACAGAGGACACCTCGACAACATCTCGAACAACATGTTTATCGGGTGAGTGGGGCATAATTATTCGCCTCTGATGTCTTTCTCTTTTCACCTGCTCAAGGTCAAAGTTGGTATTGAAAAATTGATTAATCAGTCAAGGTTTTAATCGTTTTCCAAGGTGCAACCGGTTTATTAATCGATTAATTCACTCAGTTAATGATAAATTAATTTATATTTTATTAATTATTAAAGTTTTAGATCATTAGATTAGTCATTGTTAAGGTTTTTACCTGTTAATAGATTTTCCAAGGATGCGACCAGTCGATTAATTGATTTATTAATTCATTAAATGATTAATTAATCATATATTTTGTTAATTAACTGAGTTTCAGATTATCTGCTTGATGATTATTGTTGAGGTCTCTGTTAATCGACTTTGCAACTGTGCAACCCATCACATCAACTTGCAACTGTGCAACCCATAAACTAATTAATTTATTCATTAAATGCTTAATTAATCAGGTTTTATTAATGGAGTTTTAGATCAAGTTAATAAGGTTTTTATCTGTTATTCGATTTTCAAAGCACGCATTGATCAATTAATTGATTAATTATTTAATTGAGTTTTATATCATCTGATAAATTTTATTTTTTATTTGTTAATTAATTTTGGAAACACACAACTGGTCGATTAATTAATTTATGAAATAATCATGTAATCATATCATTCTATCAAGTGCCTGTTAATGAATGCTTCTAAAGATTGTATCAGGATAGCTAGCTGCACGAGTCGATTATTTCATGATTAATTATTTAACCGCTGATTAACCTGTTTCTAATGATAAATCAATTAAATCATATCAGGTGTGCTAAGTGACATTCCTTTGATATCATGTAACTCTTATTAATATGCCATGCCATGTCATTTATTATTTGATTAACTAGATCCCTTTATAAATCTTGAAATCGATTTTATTCATGTATGTTTCTGATGAGGGATAAGGCCGCCGAAACGTCATTTCACCGTCTCATTTTGAATTCTCCCCGCAGCGCGACGAATTCCGAGAACGGCGAGATGAACAAGGTCAAGAACCAGCTGACGGGTCAGTGGGGCACCGTCCCCGACACTGCACGCCACTACAAGGCCAACGGCGTGAAGTGGGTGGCCGTCGGTGACGAGAACTACGGCGAGGGCAGCTCGAGGGAGCACGCCGCCCTGGAGCCGCGCCACCTGGGCGGCAGGGCCGTCATCGTCAAGTCCTTCGCCCGCATCCACGAAACGAACCTGAAGAAGCAGGGCATACTGCCGCTGACGTTCGCGWATCCMGCCGACTACGACAAGATCCAGCCGACGGACAAGATAAGCCTGTTGAATTTGAAGAACCTGGCGCCGGGGAAGCCCGTCGAGTGCGAGATTAAACACAAGGACGGCAAGACGGAGAAGATCATGCTGAACCATTCGCTCAACGAGCACCAGATCGGGTGGTTCAAGGCGGGCAGCGCGCTCAACAGGATGAGGGAACTCAACCAGTAAATTTCTTAGTTTCTAAGTAGTCCGATTTTTTTTGTATACCATCCCGCCTGCTTAATTTTTAATGTACTTGTGATTATTTTTTCTTTTTTTTGTTTTAAGTGTATATTGTTAACGACAATAAATTTAGAGAAAAATCGGAGCCGAGGGCAATTTTTTTTTATCGAGAACCTTTTACTAACCTTGTGTTTGATTTTAGGATCTAGGAGATGACGATGATGACTTCGACTTGGCGACATTAGCCTGAATTGATAAAATAGGTAAGACATCCTACTGAAAAATACTGTTATTATACTATATAATTCTACTTAACATGTATTATGTACAATAAAAATATTTTTCATCTACTTACTCTTGTTATTTTGAAAATAATTGCCTACCACCTACGTTGAACATTTTATTTTATGTATTTACTTCAAAAATTGACATTAATTTAAAAATAGAAAAATATCCATCTCTTTTAATTGCGTGACATCATTTAGCATATAATATGTCTATTTCTATTACAATCGGGGGATAAACTCGGTTCAAATTTGAACCATATTTGTGCAACCGGGCCTTACTATACTTATTTAAATACCGGCGTATTTCTTTATATGGTTTTGTAGTGGAGTTGATTTTTTTTTTTTGTATACAGGGTCGCTACAAAGTATGGAACCAGCAGGATATTTCAGGTTCTGTTCAACCGATTTTTCTGAAATTGTGTATGGGCCTACAGGTATTAAAATGCATTTTCTGGAATTTTTTTCAACTCCATGTCAGCTCTTGTTTCCGAGATATGAGATATGAACAATGAAACAATCAAGAAAGAATTCATATTTTATTTTATACCACTGTCCATTACAAACCACACGAAATCGTACACAAATTCGTCGCCTAACCTACAGAAAACCTTCCACTTTAACGTGAACTGCTCGAACTGGACCTGCTGTGCTTCCTCCTCCTCGGCGGGGGGCTCCTAGAGTGGGGTCTGCGTCTCGGGGGGCTCCTCCTGGGCGGTCGCAGCGGCGACCTCCTCCGGAACCTCAGCGGGGTCCTCCTGTGCATGGGGGGTCTGCGCATGTGCATAGGCGGCGGGCTTCTCCTCAGTGGCGGAGGACGAGGCTTCGGGATCAACACTGGGGCTGCCGTTATTTCCTGAGAACCGATTTCGAATATTAGGATAAAAAAACATTAATGGGTGGGGTTTTCTCCTTACTTGTCCATCGATCTGACCGCCGTCCATGTGTTTCATCGCGTTTTCGGCCTCGTCAGCGGTCTGGAACTCGACGTAGGCGTATCCGCGACCCAAATGCGGGTGGACGTGGTCCTTGGGGAATTCCACGTGCTTGATGATGCCGTAGGTGCTGAAGATCTCCACGATGTGGTCCTTGTTGACGGTGCGGGTCAAACGGCCGATGTGGATTTTGGTAGGGCGGGGAGTGGGGGAACGGCGGCGTCGTTTGCGCTTGTCACCGCGAGAATCCTTTGATCTGAGCAGAGATAATGCATTACATTTGTAAATAATTACCATTTTTAAATATCGTAACGGTACTGCAATTACGTTTTTAAAAGACGCCACCTATTGACAATCAGTAAAAACTTGAATTTGGTATCCTTAGTAAAGTTATTCATAAGATTGTTATTTTATAACAATTTTTTTCAATAACCAGATTTCGTTTTCAGCTACAGTTAAACTCACAACAAAAAAGTAATATTTGTAAAATTGAGGTGTTGGCTTTTTGATTTATTGCAACTCTTATCAACAAACACTATTTTATGGATTTTTAACATAGGAACTTGTTTTACCAAAAATATGAAAGAATAACTAAATTAAATTGTATTTAATTACTAAGTAATGTGGAATTCCGTAAAGTTTTCTTTTAAGAAATTAAATTACTAAATAATGCAGGTAATTCGCCCAGCTCTGAATTTGAGCGTTAGCAACAAACTCTTACCTTGATCTGGATTTCCGCTGAGCCTTCTCTTCCTTCACAGGCGTCTTCCCATCTTTATCTTTAGAAACACCATCCTTCTCCCGCACTCTCTCCTTGTCCTTGTCCCTCCTGTCCTTCAGCTTCGGTGTTGCCTTACCAGAAGACCTAGACCTCCTCTTTGGACGAGTGCGATCATCGTTACTGCTAGAAGATGATGACTCTGAGGAGGAACTGCTAGAACGGGAGCTGCTTCCCGAGGAAGACGAGCTAGAACTCCTCGAATCACTCGAGGAACTGCTCTCAGATGAGCTGAAACAATGAAACCCGTTTTATCCAAAGATTATCTAAACAGCAACGAATCTAACCTTCTACTGCTGTCGCTGCTGCTGGAACCAGATTCCGTTCGTTTCTTGCGGTCCCTACCTCGTTCCTTCTTCTTCTCGTTCTCCTCATTGTCGGAATCTGAACGGGGTTTCGCCCTAGAAAAGGAATCTTCAGATTGGTGTATCCATCATAACCTATAATTACTTACATCGCGTTTTCTTGGATCTGGGAACCTACTGGGAGAAAACCCGCGTGCCTATGTTACATACGAAACTGCCTCAACGATGAGTTTTCCTCTAAAATGCAATTGCCACAAGATTATCTTTAGAAGCGTCCGCTTCTGTTGCTCTATGAAAAAACCGGTTAATGTTTGTAGCACTGCAGACTGACAGGGTGACAGGTGACACGTAACGGTTGCTGCTGCTACATTCACCTCAATTCCAAAATTATAGATAGAGATGGCAACCACGTGTCGATAATAATTTAAAGTCGATATTAGGAAGTTTGATATACCGACAAATATCGTACGAATCAGTGGTTATTGATACAAACACTGAAGTAAACATTGCCCTTTATGACACAATGTTACATATTACATTTGGTTTGTTGCCATAAATTGTATATAGATGCATAAAGTCTTTTATTCCCACTACTTTTCGAACCTGGGACGGCAGGTATATTGTCAATATTACTTGTCTTCTGGTTTTCTGTTTTCAAAATGGGAGTTGTCCAATATGTATATACTCAGTTGCTTACATTTTAATAAAGTTAAAACTAAGATACCTATCGTGGTTGAAATAGACGAGTTAAAAAAAAAACCTTGTCAAGATGTGCATTTTTTATTTGTTTCTAATGTCAAATTTTAGATGAGCTTTTGATTGATATACTTTTCTAATAACCAAACTATTGCAATTGTTTACCAGATATTTTTTTGTACTTTATACAATTTGTTAGTAAGAAAAAATCTTTGAATTGTACAAATATTATAGTTTATTTTACCAAAATTAGACAGTTTATCATAGAAAACAATGCTTCTGCTTATGCCAACATACTTTTATGACTACAACTATTGCGATTTGTATAAAATGCCCAAAAATATTTCTTTGTGTACTATTTTTGGTAGGCAATTTGTTTGTATTACCAAAATAATGTTTTTAGCTCAAGTCCTCTTTATTTGCACACAAAACATAATCATATGTTAGATTATGATCTTCAGGCTGAAGATCTGATGTTTCTTCTGAAGTAGTAGGCTTGCCAAGAATAAAACTGTTAATTTGGTGTTCGAGGTTTGATACAGTTAGACTGGAAAACGCCCGATCACTTGATATGTCCTTATTCAACCGCCTAGTTAGAACGTATTCTAACCCTGAGTACTTCCCTTCCAAATACACCAATAGTTCTTTCAGAGATAAACAATTCAAAATAACGCCGTGTTGGAATGGCAAAAATGTTGATAATTCGACAGACTCGTGGTGACTGTTTTTCGGAATAATTTTAAGTTGTTTCATGGTTGCATGCATTCTGTCCAAAATCTCATTCTGAGATTCTAAATTAATGCCATACGCATGGGCTTTCTCGTGTGGGCCGTACTTACTATTTGCATTGCAAATGTCGAACCAATCGTTCACTAATTGTACAAAATCTGCGGTTTCTTTCCAGTAGGGATCGTCGCTCATTTCTCCTACAAATCTGATCTCATTTGCCACCGTATTCGAGAACAGTTTGGCTGCCCACTTCACTTCCTGCCTCTCGTTATCTTTAACAGTCAAAATTTTTCTCAAGAAACTCCGATCAATTTTCGGATCGAGTGAATCAGATAAGTTCACGATAAACCAAATACTTTTTGAAGTGATTGGCAACCCATTAATCATAAATCCGTAGTCGATGAAATGATTTCTAATCGAAATCAGTAGTTCCGGAGTGTCAGCACAAACATAAACTCGGAGGGAAGCATTTCGTGGATGCAGGAAGAAGCGTGACTGGTTATGTTCTATCCCAATGTTGAGTGCTGTCAGAACTGCCTGATCACAAATGGCTGCTGCAACTGGATAGTTTTTATCATATAAATCCATAATTATCCTAAAAAGGGACTCTAGGGTCATTGTTTTGCCATATTCATAATGGACAACTGCCTTCCATCTTCCAAACAGCCCCCGTGCCGTGGAAATTTGAGCTGCTTTGTTTGGCCCTGCCTGATACAAAAAAAAAAAAAAAAAAAAAACGTTATAAATTGGACACACTGTATATGAAGTTTTAATAAATAGTGAATTTAACAGGATGGTAAAAATGATTCGGCATTAAAGCTATATTTGTAAATAACAAAGAGCCCTAAACTAAACCCTGTGGTGTTCTAAATTCCCTTTTCTCAAAAGTTGGTCACTTAAATAAGAGGATAACAACTTAGACAAGCATCATTTTTAGAGTCTGTTGAAAATGACCTCTTTTTACAGAAGGCATATTTTTTAAATCCAAGACGGCACCTCATTCACAACCAGAGTATCATGTTACCCTTACATTACAAGACAATTTCACTACCTAAACGCTCAAGTTTAGAAAATTGAAACCGGACAAGGCATTCTAGAGTTAGACATTTCAGTAAAGTGACGCATGTGCAGTCAGTTGTCCATGTCAATTATTGTGACTGTAGTATTGTATTTCATAAGCATCTGCTGCAGTTATTGAACTGATATTTTTCATTTGAAGTATCTCCATAGAAAAGGAAACAAGTGTTGTGTCAAATTTGACCTGACTTACCATTTGCTCGCTATTTCTATCTTCTTGGCACTGCAAATCAACTTTGTTAATGGATAAAACGGTCAGTCTGTCAAATTCTGATATTTCTCGACCCTTAGAACCCATGTGCTTTAACACTGCCTTCAAAATACCGGCTTTGAAGGGAAACTTTGGTTCCCACTTTTTTAAAGTCGAGGGCGCTGGCATTGGCACATGTCTAACCACTCTCCAATATTCGTAACTGTCTACGCCATATTTGATGGCTGACATAGCAGCAGCTATGTCTTCCTTCGACCAAAGAATTCTGTGTTTTCCCGGTTTCATTATAGCTTTTATCTGGCCAGGTGTAAATATTGTTGATAGCCGCTTTTCCATTATTCTCTGAAAGTGCAAGCTTCCTGCTTGTACTGCTTGCAGTCTTTTCTCCAGTTCAACTCTTTTTTGCACTTCAGCGGCCAGTCTGGCTTCGTATTCCGATTTCAGCCGCTTCAAAACACACCCAAATTGGGAGCTATGACAAAAAAAAAGAAACTTGAAAGCTGTTTCCATGATTTCAATGTTATTCTGACTTACGTTTCACATTCAACAGCTCGTTTTATACCTTTTCCGCAGCTGCACGTCAAGGCTTCAGACTGCATGTTACTTGGAATGGTATAATTTAAGTGCCTAAATAAAATTTTACTCTTAAAGATGGAACACACAAATTTTACTTAGACTCACGTTTGAGGTAACTCCGCTGGCTCTAAGTGTTCCTCCCACTTTATTATTTTTAACAGTGGTTCGGACTCCATCTCAACCTTTATGTCTGAGCATCTATAAATATTCAATTTGATCATTAATAATTATTGATTATTATAGATAATTCCTTGAGAAGGAGAAAAGCACTCAGGAATTAGTGCAACAGTATGATTGAAAATAGCCTTATTTGAAAGCTGGTAATTGACATTATCATAAAAGTTGTTTTGTATATGCAAACTAAGTGGTGTATTTTTACAATTTTAACACAAAATATTAAGTTTCATTTTTTATAAAATATTCCAAATGTTACAAATATTTAAAAGTTTTTTGAAAATTTAATGTTAATAGTGCGTTAGAAAAATCTTAATACCTCCAAAACAAAAAAAAGAGAATTAGCTTACTCATTTTTAATTTCAGAACCAGATTTTTTTACTCAAAGTAAACCATGAAAGAAAAAACAAATTATTCCCTATTGTGAATTACACTAAATCAAAAAAAGTTTAAGACAGTCAGGCATAATATAAAAATCAAGTAAATGATCAAAACTAATGAAGCATTAAACATTTGATTCATCAATTTCAAAACCTCAATCTAATATTTGCATACTAACAATATGTAACATGAAGCGCAGTCAATATGTTTAAACTTACTCAACAGTCTCGCGTTTTGTTGGTAAAAATAAAGTTGGAACTGCGCCGTCCTTTAGTCTACGTCCCGATTGTGGTTTTAAATTGTATGTTTCCTCGATCCAACTTGTTTTGTAGCAGTCTTTCTCAAAATGAACAGAGCAGATGCGAGCTTAACAAAAAAATATTAATTAATTACTTTTTATAACTACATATATAATGAAAGTCTCACTTACGGTCTTTAACATTTAATTCGTCGCGACCTGCAGCTTCACGCCACTTCTCTTTAAATTCTACATTTCGTGGAAATTTAAAATACTGGACAGCAGGGTCACCTACTTTCTTTCTAGAATTATTCGAACAACTTCTCACTTGACAAACAGACATTGTTACATTATTTCACCCACAGCCCTAAGTAAAGAAACAACATAATATTTGTTGAGAGTAAGTAACGTTATCTGGATAATTTGAGCAATTCCTCATATCATGAAAAATCGCTACTTTTAAGTTTCATAACCAACAGAGATGAATAATCTAAAGTTGTCCTTATTTACAAAAACAACCTCAGAATACAGATTATTTACAGGTTGTTTACAAACTACAAGCATGGAAAAAACTGCAACCTGCAACCATCAACCTAAACCTACATACCTACAATAAGCAATTGTGCAGTGTTGCCAGCTTCGTGATAGTAGATTTCTTATTTAGTTTTAGTATAACTTTATGAACGCATAATACACTAGACAATTTTAACGTTTTAATAATATAGAATTAAAACATAGAGTATTAACTAAGTTATTTTAAACTATAATCAAATACATGTCAGATGTACATTTTAATAACGAGTTTTTTGTAAATTATAACTTCCTGATACGTAAAAAGCAGAACAAAACCTACGATACATCTGTTACGAATTTCCTACCGTTAAAGTAATTGTTGCTTTTCCGGTGTTTTAATTAAATAAATTTTTGTTTGGCAACGCCGAAACGATTTTCAGATGTCATTGACCTTGGCAACGCCGTCTCTAACCTAAAAATTAAACGTGTCAAGTGCAGAAGGGCGTTTGTTGGTAAAGAACGTCGAAAAAGTTAACACGGAGCACATCATACGTGAAATATCATGTTCCGAATACAAGGATCGTCTTCACAAAGCGTCCCGGAAGAAATCAAAAAGAAAATCCGACAGGACGTCGTCAACAACTTCGTCCTGTTTGGAGTTATAGTGGGAGTCATTCGAATAAGTAAATTACATATCGTTTAATCAAATTTTGGCCTAAGTCGTTTGTTTTTCAGTTCCTTATATTGTGAGCAGCGTATAACATACGAAGATGATGGTGCTAAGATTTAGCGGACAGTTGTTTGTACACAAGTCGTTTTGAACTGATGTGATATGCAACGGAGCGTTTTGTACGTTTTGCACTGTATGTAATGAAACATTTCTGTAAATAAATAAATTATGTTATAGCCTAAAACATTTCTTTTATTGATGATAATAGAATAGACATCCGGGGCGACTTTTTTAACACTGACATTCCAATGGTATATTTACATTGAATTATTGTTGACAAAATATTGAACTTGACGTTTAATAACCTGCATACCTATTTCTTTATCGGTAACTTTTAATTACTGTGATCTGTCATTCATGATAAGGAACTGTAATAGACGCGATGTTTGGGGCCTGTAGTCATTATTAATGTTCGCATGTATAGAGCTTTGTTTTTTATTTATACAAGTTTCGCGTTTTATTCATTTTTTTTGCATTAATTATTCAATACAAAAAACACTGCGATTGTGCATGGCGGATTAGCGGCCATTGTGACTCAATTATTGCTTGGTGAAACACAAACTTTCATTTTCAAGATCTTTTCTCGAGATATAAAATTTTTCTTCAATCTTGTATTTTGTCAAGATCCTAAACTTTTTCTCGAGATGTTAATTTTTATCTCAAGATCTTGACTTTTACCTCAATAGCTTGATTATTTTCTTTTTTCTTGACCTCACTTTTCTCAAAATCTTAACTGCTTGAGACTTCAACTTTTTTCTCAAGATGTTGACTGGTCTTGAAATCTCAAAAGAAACATCAAGAGCTCAAGAAAAGTCTACATCTTGAGAAAACTCAAAATCTCGACAAAAGTGAAGATCTGGAGAAAAAGACAAGATTTTGAGAATAGTTACAATCTTCAGCAGTCAAGATTTTGATAAACAAAACCTTGAGATGAGTTAAAATGTCGTCAAAAACGCCAAGATCTTAAGAGAAAAAATAAGACTTTGAGATGAGTGTAAAGATTTTGAGAAAAAATTGTGACTGTTTAGATGATAATCTGTGGAAATGAAATTCTGTTTGGTATTGTCCCAAGACTGGCTTAAATACTAATGAATAATGTAACTATTTCATAAAATTGACCTAGAACTTTGCTAAGAAAAAACTTGATTAACTCTGCAAAAACATTTATTCATATCTGAAAACTTAAATAAGGTAACAACTGCAGTGAAATATAATACTCTATTAAGAATGTATTGCATTTTGTTGAAAGTATAGACACCGGGCTAGATGCATGTGCGTAAATGTGCTGTATAGTCAGTACACAAGTCAAACCTTGTATGGCATCTGTCACAAGTCAGTTGAAAGTCTTGTGCATCATCTTCTGGTATCTCGCCACAAGTGGCTGCATGTTGCTGAAAATTATTCACTAAGCACAAAACAAGTAACAAAAGACAAAAAATACCTCTATCTCGCTAGGTGGAAACTGCAATCCGCAAATAGGACAGTCAACCACATCTTCTAAAACCTCTTTTTGTTTGCTACTGCTTGGTCGACTGTCCATGTCGTTAAAGTCTCTCTTCAAATGCTGAAAGTCCGAGTTGTCCTCGTCTCGAATTTTATTGAAAAACCTGTTGACTACCGAATCTTCACCTGTTTTTTTCATTTTGTTACTGACTTTAGTGTCTGTCTTCAAGCGCTTATTACTGGCAAAGGGCTTCTCCTTTGGCGTAAAATCACAGTCCAAATTGATATCATCGTCATCAGGTTCTGGGAGGTTTTTGAAAAACTTATCAACCTTCGATTGTTCCACCTCTTTCTTCTCAATGTCTTCTTTCATTTTATCTAGGCTCCGTTCAAAGCGAGACTTTAAATACGTTTTACGACCAGTGCTCAACCTAGATACTTTGTTAGGTGTACTTTTTTCATTCGTCGACAGTTTACGTTTTGCCCCAGATTCATGTGAAGCGGGTAACCAATCGATTTCGTCGTCGTTATCTTGAGGTGCTGAAACTTTGGATTCTCTCGATGTATTTCCTTCACTTGAGAATAATTTACGTTTTGCCCCCTGTTCAGGCGGTGAAGGGGGAATAACATCATCACAATCTTCCAAAGCATCTTTACGAGTACTTTTTTCATTTCTTAACAATTTCCGTTTAGTGCCTTGAGAGGCTGACACCTCTTCAACCACCTGATAAGGCTCTTTATTCATTATCTTATGTATCACGTATATCCACAAAGAACGGTCTTCCGGAGGGAGATTCTGTATTTCCGCAGTGCAGTAAAAAGGCATAGAGTAATTTGGTGGTTGTTCTTTGGCCTAGGGAACATAAGGAGAGAAAGAACATTACTTGGTGCTAGATAAGAATCATTAATATTAATAATAATCCCCCTTGGGGTTCGGGGGTTAGAATAGACCCCAGGTCAATCCTACCGGTCGTAAAAGGCGACCAATGGATACCTCTGAGTTTTTAGAGAAAAGAGCGTGAACTAGTTGAAGATTTCATACATCTAGGATGTCCATTTAGTGCAATATTGGACTAATCTCCTTACAGGGTAATGCTGGGAAAAAAACTAATAGAAGTTGCTTGAAGCTCCATAACATAAAAATGTTTTTGTGTATACAGGGTGTTCCATCAATGGGGTATGTGCCACAGCTATATTTTAAACGGAACACCCTATATTTCATTATATTTCTGGATTGTCTAAAGAATTTTACACACATTTTATTAAGCACTACCTATAGCAAACTTAAATCGCAATTTGCATATGCAGTTTGTACATTTTTTTATTCAGTTATTTTCATATCTAACCAAGCACRATTTTAAAAAGTTAAGTAAACCTTGATAACTATTATAGATAGGTATATGACATGTTTAATAAAAATGAAAGCTAATTACTTGGTGATTTATGAAGCACCCTCTATATTTTTAGGTTATACTCCTTGTAGCATCAAAAACTTCACATACAGGTTTTTTCTAACGTCACCCTCTAAGGAGATATCGTTCGATATTGCACTAATAATTGGCCCAAGCGTAATGTAAAATATGAGACTGTACTTAAGACAAATATTTTATTTTAAAGAAACAGACTAAAAAGTTTTGGTTAATTATATATGATACTTCAGAGTATTAGCAACAAATTAACAACAGCACTGAATAATTGCAGTTTAATAGGCTGTGTTTAGCCTAAAATCACGTTTGCGTTTAAACAAAACAAAACAAAGCTACATTGGTATCACTTTGTCAGCCTATCTATCAGACGTAAAGTTTTCATGAAAATGGTTCTTGGAAAAGCACTTTTCTGAAGATCTCAGAAAATCCATAATTTGTGCCCATAAGGATGTAACATCACCAAAAATTTGAAAATTTCTCAGAATACAGCATGAAAAACTAAAGTGAAACCTAGTAGTATTTCAAAAATAACATGTTCTTCGAAAATAAATCAATCAGTCATCTCTTTTATTGATTGTACTTTAGGCAAAAGTTAAACCTTTGTTAGTCCAAAAACAGAAGAAAGCCAGATGTTTATGGGCAAATGAACGAAAAAACTGGGTGCAAAGGCAACGGGATTCTATAATCTAGAGCGATCAATCCAGATATATGACAATAAAAACAGGCAAAACAGTATGTAGCATAATTGGTGATTTCTAAAGGTGTTGTAAAAGGAATGAATTTGTGTAAATATTTAGGTGTCAAAGCTACTAGTAATGGATCTAGCAAAACCACAATTAAAAACAATAAATCAATGAAAATTAGCGATTAGACAACTAAATTCAATTTTTTTGAGTAAACAAACAGTAGAAAGCAATGCTACATGGGGCAGAGGTCTAGTTCTAATGCTTATGGAAATGTAGAACAGAATTCAAAATACAGAAATTAGACAAAGAATGAATTTAGATATCGATACTTGTTCACACAGTTGATTCGAAACAGTTGTGATGGTGTGGAATCCATCAGAAAGAAGAAATATAGGAAGACTAAGAACGAGTTTGAAGGATTGTGTGGAAGAAGACTAAGTCAATCGAAGACAATACAAAACAACTGCAGTTGTATTAAAAATCACGATTATATACGTAAATACTATCTAACACACCTACCACGTTGACAGTTTCGTTTTAATGAATAAGACCTGTGACCCAAGTATGAAACGTGAAACCAGTGGCAGAAAATAGCCTGGAAAAGCCTAAGAAACACACTGAGATATTACAGTAGCAGTAGCAGAGAAACCTAGCTCGGGGCCAACCAAGAAGACATACAAATGAACACGTGGAGATAGATAACTGTTAAGAAAACATACCTTGCCACTACCATTCTTCGTGTTTTGCGATTTTGCCGGGCTTCTCTTCACCATTGACTCTTTTCTGCTACTTAACTTTCGATCTTCGAGATCAGCGTCTAAATTATCAGCAATGTAATTACGGTCATTAAAAAATGAATGCATTACCTTTTAATTTTGGGTTTACTACGTCCAATAAATCGGTTTTACTCCCAGACATTGAGTTTTTTGTTTACAAGCTCATGTTATTGTGAAATTTGCTGATTTTGCGAGTGTTCCCGCGTTGTCTGATATCAACTGTCAACTTCAAATTTGCTTTCTGTGACGTATTCATAAACGTCGGTGAAATCTGACGTTGCCAAACTTAACATCTTTAAGACGAATTTTACTGCTTATTTGGAATATTACCAAGAGAGCTTCACATGAATGATTTACAATTACATATCCCTCGCATACAAGTTACGAAACTTCATTCATTCTCATATTTTGACGAAATGGTTCCTTCTTCGATAAATGTATACACCATCGGCGGCATGCCATTGATATTTGACGCAGTCAAATAGAAAACTCAAAGTTTGCTGGTAAAATACAAGAAATTTCCGTCCAAACTTGTGGATGTCTTATGAATTACCCATGTAACGAACACATTAATTTTGCGTTTCGATCATCCATTTAAATCTTCAGCGTTTTTTTTGTGTGAACCATGAGTGACTGTGACCGTGATCTGAAAGCTGGAACCAAAGGATCGCGCCCGAAAACAGAAATACGTAGATTGGATTATTGCGAAAGGTATGGCCTTGACCCTAGGGAGTCCAAGAAACCCCTCAGACCCTGCTTTGGGCCTGGATTTGAAACGGGAGGAAGACTGGTGAGTATGGGTGAATTTTCAAAATGTCTGTATAGTTTTATCCCATCGGTACGCTATTTTTAAGTTTTCACCTGTTTAGGGCTACTACGTCACAGTTTGGCAATTGTATCGTCAGCGTTGACAACACCGCGTGCAAAAGAGCACTTTGTACGGTACCATCCTTGTCTAACACCAGAGTTCAGCGAGGTGAACTTGCAAAGCAGCACGTTTTTCAATCGAGGGGGCCCAAAGCTTTTTGATAAGTGTTATCGTGCATTTTTCTGATTCTCGTTAGTTGTTTGTGTCGAATACAATAAGGTGAGTTTGGTGAATTCGAAATTTTTTAATGAATTTTGTTGGTGTGGTTTTACCATTGATTTGCCGCATGGTTTCTCCCAAGTTCCGTTAATTTCTACGCTAACTCGATTAAAATACAGTTGTTGCTGGGAAAGTTGAGTTTCACTTGTTTTCCGCAATGTTTGCYGGTATTGAAGAACAGTTATGTAATGATATATCAGATCGATCGTTACTATTATTATTCATTGCCTTAGTCATCGCCTACAGCAAAGGGTTCGATTTATCGGTGCTGGTTTGCAAATCAATCTACAAACGTGTTTTCTAGTAAATAATCCGTTTTATTGGCCATTCTCTCGTTTTAGTGTTAAAATGCCGGCCATTTTTCACGTAGAGGTGGTCTTATGATACCGCCTGACTACAGACACGCCTTGTTGTCAAGTCGGATGAAAAAAAAGGTCCTTTTGTATCTAAAATTACGCAGGTAGACGTCCTGTTAAAACAGGAAGTTGTCATTTGCACGTTGATGAGATGATTTATTCTTTTTTTAAGAATGTCTGAGGAAAAGCAACAAGGACAGGCTGAGACTAAACCTTCAAAGGTAATGTCAGTCAACATAAAAGCTTACTGTACTGTACATAAGCATTAAATGTTAGATAACTTCAATAGCACCTTGAATTATAACAGATTAAGGTTTAAACTGTGAAATTTCGCGCGAAAACTGCTGGATTACGTCGCCACAATTCCAAGGATTTCATTTTTCAGTTTAACACCGCTTACTAACTTGCACACCTTTTATTTTTCGCTTTATTTGTACGCTTTCTACACTCAATTTGAATTGCATATAGTGGTCTTATTTAAATCGTCATTTTGTTCATTGATAAGAAATTCACCTAGATCCGGCAATGTCGCAACTCGCGATCGACCAATCGTGAACTTCTGCTGTCATTTGGCAAGCAGCTTGTTTGAAATTCTCAAACGTCAACTTTAAATCTCTCAATTTGCTCTAGTTCTGACCGGTTTGTATCGAATTTAACAGTAACAATGTGGTTGTTTGGTGATTTTGAGGTGACAGTAATTGGTTGCGAACCGGATTTTTGTAAAACTTCAATCCATTGCAGATAATGGCCCCCCCACCGTATTCAGACCTTGGAAAGAACGCCAGGGGATGTCTTCAACAAGGGTTACCACTTCGGTCTCATCAAGTTGGACTGTAAAACGAAAACTGACTCCGGAGTTGAGTTCAACACTGGAGGAACGTCAAACCAAGAGTCCGGTAAAGTGTTTGGATCGTTGGAGACCAATATAAAGTGAAGGAATACGGGCTGACATTCGCGGAGAGGTGGAACACGGACAACACCTTGGGCCACTGAGATTTCCGTGCAAGATCAGCTTTTGAAGGGTCTAAAATTGTCCGGTGATGTCACATTCTCACCGAATACGGGGTAAAACGACACTTTAAGCTTTGTTTGGTTATTAATCGGGTTTTTGCAGGAGCAAATCAGGTAGGGTAAAGTCGGCATTCCAAAATGACAAGGTCGCGCTCAACTGCGACGTAGATCTGGACCTGGCCGGCCCGTTGATAACTGCTTCCGCCGTTGTGGGCTACCAGGGTTGGTTGGCCGGTGTCCAGGCAGCGTTCGACTCCCAGAAATCGAAACTGACGAAGAATAACTTCGCTCTTGGTTTCTCCACTGGAGATTTCATTCTCCACACGAATGTGTAAGTGCAGAAAACACTTTAATCACTGGATTTTTACGCCAATTTTGGATATTGTTACATATTGGTATCAAAATTTGGTGCATTTTTTTTCTTCATACAAGTTCTTTAACTTCCATCTGTCTGGTTAGTGACTTGTGTAAGTTTAAGTAAATAACACACTGATTTGCTGTGAGAGACCATCTCATTATATTCTATGTTGTCAGGCACATTCTTTACGCTACTTTTTTACATTTACTCATTTTCAACTATTTATTACTACTTCAGGGTGGTTTACAGCATCAGATAACATCATCTAATTTTACAAGTAAAGCTGTCATCAGAATTGACCATTTTTTTAGCTTCCGAACGATAAAGAGTTAATATGATTATTATTTTGTTTTATTTCGATTTTAATGCAGATAGCCCCAGATAAATGAAAACAAATGAATTAAATGTCAAACCATCATCAGGTATACTTTGATGTTTAGTTAGAAAAGTGGTTTTTTGAAATGAATTATTTACACTTGGAAAAGCACTATATTGTGTTACATTTTGTGGGATTTTAACTGTTTTACATTACCTGAGTTTACTTCCAGAATGAATTCAAGGTATCTTGGATAAACTGAATTTAGAGACTCACACTGTATTTCATTGGTTTCAACAGAAACGGACCATTTCCATGGTCTGCTCGATTTTCCCGATCTTTTGGTTTTAGATTTTTTAATATGTTAAATAGTTAAAAACAAAGTCTGCACCTGAAGTTATGTAAGAGTGGAAGACTTGTTTTGCAAAATTATTATTTCATTTTTTCCATGGCTGTTTAGATTAAATTCAGAATAAAACAGATAACTCTTATTTTTTTTAATAATCATGTCGTTTTAGTAGTCAGGAAGCTTAAAAAACTGCAAACCTTTCCCCATTTCTTGCTTCTATTTTCAGTTGGTGTATACAGTCACGGCATTAACACTTTCTTTTTTAAATTAAAATAAAACTTTTATAAATGTCTGTTTTAAACAATTTAGGTAATTTTAGGTATACATTTAGTTATGCCTTGATATCTGACGTCTTTTAAAGTCAAAGTATATGCCTGTAAACATTTTTTAATGGTTTTAATTGAACCTTTAAGAACAAACCCCATTTGCAACTGAATTTCAAACCGATATTTATAATACATTAATATACCTACCATCAATTCATTCTTTTTTAACCTAACGAAATATTTCTTAAGTAACCTCTGTCAATTTTTAGCTCTTAATTGTTATTACTTATGTTTGAATTGTCTTGCATAACAAGAAACAGTTTTAATTTTGAAATCTGTTCAACTTTGAACCTTATTAGAATTCCGCAAAGGGCATATCTTATTAGCTCATAGAACAACCTTTGTATATACCCGTTTCGTTTAATGACCTAGTGATCACAGTGACGATGGGCAAGAGTTCGGTGGCTCCATCTACCAGAAGGTGTCGCCTCGTCTCGAGACAGGCATTCAACTGGCCTGGTCCGCTGGCAGTAACAACACGAGGTTTGGAATCGGCGCGAAATACGATTTGGACAGAGATGCCGCCATCAGGGCTAAAGTAAACAACGCTAGTCAGATTGGTCTGGGATATCAGCAACGTCTGCGTGATGGTATGTTAAAAATGGAAAAATTTTGTTTTCATACTTGTATTTTTAGTAGCTGCAAGTGGCAGATTTGAATTTTGATGTTTTCATGGCTTTTTTATTATGCTACTGTTTTCAGCTGTTTTTACACATTTGACCTCATTTATCTTGGATTTTTTTCATATCAATATTTTTGATTTACTATTATTATTTATCACTGTTTTCTTATGGTATTTGTGTTTTTTGCTAATTGTTCTAGGTAGATTTGTTTGAATATTTCTTTAGTTCCCACTACTTTTTAAATATTGTGTTTCCCGCCATTTTTATGTGATTTATTTGTAACATTGATATTACCCGCCATTTTGTTTTGTTTTTTTAATTATGTGCATTTTAAGTGACTTGTTTTTTCTTTTTTTCATTCCCGCTTTTTTAGGTATCACCCTGACGCTGTCGGCGCTGATCGACGGCAAGAACTTCAACAGCGGAGGCCACAAAATTGGCCTGGCGCTCGAGCTGGAGGCTTAAAGGTTTCACGGAATATTTTTAGAGTTACAGCAGCCAGTTTAAAAAACATAAAAACACACGTATTTCCAGCCTGCCGTTCTTTTCCTTGTAGATATTTTATTGTCAGCGTTTTTAGAATTAAAACATGGTGTACATTGTACCATTTTATTTAAAAGAAGAAGCGTTATCGAGAGCGCACTGCGTGTAAGACGGTTTTCGTTGCTTGTCTGGCGGGACTGCAGTTTTCTTTTTTCAGTTCTCTCGTCGTTCTTTCACTGTATTGGGATGTTTGGATACGTAGAGATSGCTTTCAAAACTGTTTATTATCGGTGAAGTCGTACTTTGAAAAAATATACTTTGCTGAAGTTGATTGGTGTCTATTTGAGTGAATTTTTCTACAGGTGCTTTAAAAAAACATGGAACACATGTTTTAACCTGTCTTTAATTTACTTCTAGTTTGCGAGTAATGTGGCTTTAAGCCTTTGGGGGTTATAATTGATTCCCAATGTTTCAAACCAATCTGTCTAACAACAAAAAAAATTGTATTAGTTGCATTCGGCCTTTCATCCCTCGTAGTGGTTTGGGGAAAAGCTTGTAGAAACACACATATTTCATGTTTAACCATACCTAATTTACTTCTAATTAGTCAAGTCATATGGGTATTAAAACTACGGGATTCCTTAGCATTTCATGACATGGTATATATTACACTTATGATCATACCGCGTAGCGGTTAAAAGTTATGCGGCGAAAATCAAATTAGTAGGTGCGTTTGGCCTTATTATCGTAGCGGTTTGTGAAAAAGCTTGTAGAACTGCACGTATGTGTGCATGTAAAATGCGCTTTTAGATTTTTTAAAATTATGTATCAATCTATTTCATCATTAGTTTAAATTCATCCATTTCTGCATGGAAAATTATGCTTTATTTGGCATATGTTTGCCTTTTTCAAGCTTCCTAAGCCTTTCTACATTTTTATACTGCTTGCACTCTGTATGGGGGCAAATATCCTGTTCTCAGTAAACCTAAACTTGAACAAATTTCTGAAGAAATAAATTAACTGTTGCTTCCTCTACATGCAAAGGTGCTTTGAAATCAAGCTGTAGTTAATATTTGTTTTACTTTTTCAGTGTAACACTTGAAACATCTTTTTTCCAAACTACTAAAAGCAGCCAATTAAAAAAAATGAAATAGCTTTTAGCTTTAATTTAGTGAGGAAAGGTATCTTTCAATGTTTGTGTTACTTAGAGGGAATATATAAGAAAAAGAAGTATTTTAACTTTCTTTGGCTTTGCAGGTGTTGTTTGATTTTTTTAATGTTATGAGAATTTTTGATGTAAACTTGTTTTGTGGGCACTTTAGTGAAGAAATCGCCAGTTCCAAAGAGAAGTAATTATATAACTAGCAACTAAACTCACTTCAAAATGAGCTTACACCAAAATTATTCAAATCAAGATTAGATACTTAACATTCAAGGAGGTAAAAGATTTCATTTTTGTCAATAAAGTATCACCAACATGATCACTGAAGAATTGCATGTAGCGGAATTTTTTAGTCACAGAAATAAACACACGACACCTCAAACACAAATATTTATATTTATCACAGTGTTTCATCTTTAAACAAGCGACCCTCAACAAAAATTGGGAGGAAACTTTGGTGCAATACTACTTACATCTTAATACTACACAACGGTACAAATAAATAATAAGTAAACCAACAACCTATTTGATAGTAAAAAAAATTATCGCCTATATTCATCCTTTTAAGAACTCTAATATATGTCCGACAACCCTCTCGGGGTTGTTAAGGTGTAGATGATGTGGCCCATCGAGCTTCACCCTAACCACCCTCTTGGCGTTCTTCTCTATTGCGTCCAGAACCGTGTCATAGTGTTTCCGGATGATCCCACTTCAGTCCAGGTTCAGCCTTGATGTTCAAATGCTCACAAGTTATCCTGTTTGCGAACTCTAGCGTCTGCAACAAACGAAATTGATTTGTTGGCAAACACGTATCTGGTAACACTACGAATAAATAAAATAGTTTGGTTGTTTTTTCTAAATTCTCTCTGTAGTATTCACAAGAGACCTACATTACTTGATTGCGCTTATTTTGGATTACGGTATCCAATATGGCTTCCGAGGGGCGCGCATAGGAACCACGGAGACCCATTTTATAGTCAATATGCCCAAAAAAGCCTATAGTTGACACTGCTACTGTTACGGAACTCACAACTATCTTTAAACCTTTTTAACAGCTCGATAACTCGTTCTCAGTAATAATTCATGAACAATTTTAATGAACCGAATCTAGCGATTAACGATTCGAATCTCCCGGCTCTAGTGACTATGACAGCTCGTTAGAAGCTGCATTGTTTGTATGAATGCCGCTGAGCCGTCACTTCTAAAAAGCCTAATTGCCAGGATTCCAAAGTTTACATAGTGGTTTTGAATGAAAATTATAGCACTCAAGAAGTATTTGATGTTATATACAGACCTTTAAGGTCTAGTTTTTTAATACAACCAACTTTTTATATTGGATTTTGATTATACACCAAATTCTAAGTATCGGACTATAAGATTATAATTAAGTGAGCAGGATCACCAGACCGTACTATATGTACATCAGTGCATAGACATTAAATGGATAATAACATTAGCATACATATGGAATTTAGGTTATTAAACTAACAATACTGGTTTCATTTACAATGAAGGACAGAAATAAATTTACCTATACTTTTCTATTCATTAAATACAGGCGCCACTCATGTGAATTAATTCATTCATTCACACTGACTGAGAATGGCTAACACGTGCACACATACAAAACAGCGTGATTTGCTTTGTCATAAGTTATTCAGTATTAAAAAATGACGTGTATTTCCGAGTTGAATTCAATATTTCTAGTACAAGACCCAATTATTTTAATGTTCATATCAAGTCTTGTGGAATTGTGAAATTTTTAAGTTTGTTGATCCTGTGTAGTGTATTTTTAACAGCAAAAGAATTCTGAAAATTCTAAACACATGGTGAGATTTAACTGTTTTGGTACTTTGGAACATCGGAAATTTATGCAACAATAAATAACTCTGATATCTGATATAAGGTTATGTCAACTAAAAATCTGGAGTAACTTTTTTATCTCCTTGTAACAAATCAATGTTAGTTACCTATGAAAAACAGTTGCTGCCGCTGTTACTATTTAATCTCCAAGTGTCAAAATAATCACTGTTGATTTGTTTATTATTGTGTGGCAGCATGAAAACTCTAAAAGAAAACACGCAAAAAACTCATTGGCGAGTTTTATAAAAACAGACAGCTTAGAAAGCGTACACTGTAAAACACTAAAAATATGAGATTTTCGTTAAGTACCTACTACCTATGACATCGATCATAAAACGTGTGCGGAAAGACGCTAAACCGAATCAATGGAAGTTGAAAAATTGCAATGAAAATGCCTACGAATAAGAAACAACGTCTCGTTGAAAACGCGGTTAGAAAAATCGGACAATCGTATCGAAAATTTAAGGAAAATATTAAGGGAAACACGCCGAGATGCAACTAAAAATCAAAAAGAGCTTATTGCGTAAGCTACGGGAAGGATATCTGAAAGCCATCAAATTAAACATGATGATGATATTGATGGTGATGAACTGCTAGTCATATTTTGCATTAGATGGGCCAGATTGCATACTATTGCATTAAAAAAATTGTTACTTTTGGGTCAATACTTTCCGGATTTTTAGTTGACACAGCCGAAATCATTCAGCACACAAAAGAAAGACGCGGTACAATATTTTCACTATATTATCTACGTTGGCTTTGGAAAAATATAGTTTCTTGTGGCGGATCTTCACTTCTGCTTTTAATCAAAAATTTTTAATTGTTCTTTATTCCTACCATTTTTGGTAGCTTAGCACCTGATTATATTGTCAATTTATACTAACCTGATCCGTGGATATATATCCCAGGCTAGCAACCCTCAATCTCGCATCTCTGGTCAGCACGTAGTGTCCTTTCTTTTCTTTAGACGGAAGAACGCCTCTCCTCATCAGTATCTCACAACTTTCTTCCGTGATAGACCCCTTGTACCCGTCAAGAATCATATCCTTCATATCCTCGTAGGTGTAACAAGGATTCTGATCGCTCCTCATCGTCTCATATTTCAACACCTTATCAACGCAATCTCCGTATATCTTCGTCATCTCCTTTAAGTCTTTGACTCCCGGGCTCGTTATGTCCAGACATATGTACTTTTCTACGTCGTCTGGGTAAGTTGCAGCATATAGAAAAGCAACCGCGCCACCCAGCGAATGACCCAGCAACGTTAGTTTGCTTCCAATTGAAATGCTTTACTATGCGCCTCACTAAATACATATAGTCCCAAAAGACGTAGTACAGGATGCCCTCCGGGTGGGGGGAGGAAAAACCATGTCCGGGAAAGTCGATGCACAAGAGGGAAAAGCCTTCGGCCACTAAGAGCGGGGCTAAGGTGTCGAAAGTGCCGCAGTTGTCTTGCCAACCGTGGAGTGCCAGAATCGGTTGGCAGTCTTTTTCACCCCACCATTTACCTGGAAAAATGGGACTACGTCATACACAGTAATTTGTTGAGGCAAAAATGAAAACTACGTTGCGTTTCACAATTAAGACTTTAAGCGTGATGGTATATGTAGGACAGATACGTATATCCATTGCGTGCATTGTGACGTCACTATGGTTTGGCGCGGAAATCGACCTATTTAAATGATCATATTATGTGGAGAAACCTCGTAATCTAAGAATTATTTTAACGATTAAAAAAAACGGATTAAGGTTAGAAAACCGTCATCTTCAACCTACAGGGTTGTGTAGCCCTTCCACCAAATTTGCTCAGATGTTGACATGACATGAACGTATAAACGTTAAATAAAAAACAAGAAGCTATAAATGTAGCACTTACAGATAAAGTAATGTCAGCTACTCAGAATCACTAACGTCATCAAAACTGTTACTAGCTCTTAAGTCTATAACTAGAAGTTCCACTTCTTAGCTAAAATTATCAGAAAATAGTTCGTGTTCCACATATTTTTCTTCACGTTTTTTTTTCATCGTCGCAGCGTTTCCGCCAGTTATCTGACTGAATTCTTTTTTTTTGCTAATTTTCTGTCGGATCCTACTTATATATTGGTTTTTTTTGAGGCAACATTTTTTGTCACTATGGCGCTCATATTAACTCCATATTATAGTTTAAATCCGGACGATAAGCCGCTAAACGTAAAAGTGTGTGTCCCTGATTATGTAGTAACGTGTCGAATGTGTAAATTATGTATTGTTTCTTGTGGTGTTTTATAATTTCTCAAACTGTTTTTTAAACTATTTGGATTAAAGCAAATGGTTTCTATCGTTTAGTCATTTAGTTATATCGGCTTTCTTAGAATTCGCTTAATGGTGCCGAGTTTGAATATATATATATGTTATGTATATTTATGTATATTCTATATTCAAAGCTAGAAAGCTATTTTTAAACAAATTTTAGTTTTTCGCGAATAGCTCAGAAACTACTAGTCTAATGGCAGTTGTAATTGTTATTGAACTTGTGACCAAAAATCTTATAGTTTTTTACTCCCACCCCTTATATACCGAGTTATAAACAGTAGACGAAGGCCTCTTAATACGAGCTTGTAAAATATGCGATACACATTTTTAGATAAGCGAAGAAGTAGTGCCGTTGGAAACGCGTTTTCAAGTAATATTCTGCGAAACTATAATAGCCGCTCTCCAAGAAAGATCTACCGTAATATAATTTGCTATATTGTGCCAATGACTCTTCACGCAGRAATMAGGATCWTTTTTGCAGTTACTTGTCAGGGGTTGGGTTTCGAGATAAGCGTTCGATTTTTTTTTTAAACAGCGGCTCTAAACCTGGTTACCTTTCAGTCCTTATTCATCTATTCGTTTAACAGATTTTTAAATGTTTCATTCAAAGAATTTATACAAACCCTCTAAAGGCTACTCGAACTGCGAAAAAAAAATACTATCAGCTAACTTACTCAGTGCTATCAGATAGAAGCAAATTTGTCTTAGTTTAGTCTTTTTCGGAATAATTTAGAAATCATCATCTAACCTTTACAACGAATTTATATAGTATGAAATGTTTTATGACCAAAAAGCTTATACAAAAATTATAGTTTAACTTTAATAACCTACAGGATGATTTAAAGTTTCAAATTCATGGCCTAGGTACTTACAAAGTCATTAACAGAAGACTTATTTGGAGAGATCTGAAAAGAGCAATATAGTTATATAAATGGCCATATCTTATACTTTTTTGGGTCGTAATGTAGAAATAATTACATAATTATGCGTATAACATAAGTTTGCAATAAGTGAAAGCAACAAAAAAATTGTTCATTTCTTTCAAATGTAATTGCCAGAAATTAAGAACTGCAGATGAAATGTAATAAAAAATCAGTATATTTAATAAAAGAGCGGATCCTTTTAAAACATTTTAAATTTATTGATTTTCATTGCCACAACGAATTAAAAACTTAACAAGCATCTAGCTAGAAAGCTATAGTTTTAAATAAATTTTAGTTTCTCGCGAATATCTCAGAAACAAGTCTAATGGCAATTTTAATTGTTGTTGAATTTGTGACTAAAAACAGACTGCTGTATCTCATCTCAAAATAAATCTCTTTTTAAATCGTAACTTCTATGTCAGCGCGTTTTTCGAATTTTTATGAATATAATCCTTATGTGGTGGATTTTATGCGTTACTTTAGCGACACTCTGTAGATGGTGAAACGTAATGAAGTGTGAAAAAAGTTCAAAGTTCAGATGCGTTAACGCTTGATCTCGAAGAACTTTATCCCCGAAAAAAGTGACAAGGTTTCTCACGTTAGCAGCTGTGACATGGTTTTTTCCTACATTATTCATTGCTTATTTCATTGGTTTCGTGTAATATATTTAGACACTTTAATAAAGTGTTGGTCCTATACATACTTTCCACCTCATAAACAAAGACAAAGGGCTTTTGTTTGTACTTCTGTACCAAACTGAATAGATGTAATTTCGTTCAAGCATTTCCACTTTAGTTTTATCATTATAGTCCCATAAAAGTGCGATTGCAATTGAAGGAATAATGAGCCAAGATTTTGACGTAGATAGACGCCTGGCTCAACAATTCCATTATTGAATATTCAAATTCATTCTATTATGCAAATCGATGACTTACCCCTGATCTGACCCCATGGCACTGGAATTTCGATTTCTTCGTAACTTCCGGGTTCATTATCTAAAATTCGACCATTTAGTAGTTTAAAAAATTACAAATTTCGAAACTGCTTACCTATATTATGTCCGTTCGTATTCGCGCTCATGTTGAAGAAAAAACGTATTCACACCATAACCTTACTTACGTAGCATCACAGAACATATTCGCTTGAGTAAGGCGAATGATGATTAACTAGAGGTAGTTCGCGCTTATCGGTGGCAATACCTTTCATCCGGCCATCACGTGATCGCTGTCGGTAGATAATCGTGGCGGTGGAATTAACGTGTTAAAAACTGACGAGAAATTCCTCCTTGCGTAACATTTGACATGCGCCTTGACATGCAACGCGGTTGCCATGGAGACGATAAGGAAGCTTCTGCAACAGCTGATTGATGCGATTCGTATTTGAAAACGTTTATTGGAGATTACTGAACATTTCCAAACATTTCTGTAGTAATTTCTCACAAGAAACGAGCTAGATTTGTGGTTAAAGTTGTAGAGATTGGACTTTTGACTTGATGTAACCCAGATAGCAAAATTTGTATCAATTCAGGCATTTAGACAGCCCTGCTACTATGTGGAAGAACTCCACCTTGTAAAAGATCGTGTTTCCAAAATAAAAGGAATTTCCTCTCTCCTAATGCTACTAATTATAAAGGTTCGCGGTTCCACAAAATTGGTTTGGTACCATTCCACTGTCTTTATCGAATAGTGGGATGTCGCCAAGTCAGGCCAAAACAATATTCAACCATTCCATAGATTTCCGTGTTTATAGTGCCGGTGGTCGCAAAAAGTTTGCTTCCTAATCCGCATTGACAAATTGCTTACTATATGAGGTATTTCTTGAATTTCTTGTGATGAACATCCGTTTACTTCAAATAATTAAAAACGTCGTACTCAATTGCCGCTCCTTGCTGAAATCATCATTCTGATCGTGTGAATGTAAAGGTATGGGAAAACGGCACATTTATAAAAAAGTTGTGCTACAAACGTCAACCAAGCGACACATGTAACTGTAATAAAAATATATTGGGTAGCAACAACAATAATACTGAAAATGCTGGTGACATATTTCGAACAAACATGGCGTCCTCCACTTGTATTGCCACACTCTCATAGAATTACTTATAGAAAACTATCTATCAGCAATAAATTGCTATGATGACCAGTCACCAATCAATTGTCATGCCAATTTATTGCTATCTATTCTTTTATACTAACATCATACCAATCCGTTGGCACTATCATTTCTATGCCATGCTGTCTGCATTAGACCTAAACTACACTGATGACCTATAATAATAGCGAAACAACTGGTTACGGTGCAAAGTGCACACAGTATGTAACGTAGACATACATTTGAATGTTATGGGACCGTACGTCAAATAATTATGAAGGGTATTCGTGAAAGTTCAACTGGTGCCAGTAAAATTTACTGAAGTTTTTGCGTAAAAGTTTTTTTTTAATATAAAACAATCAACACGAGGCGAGTGKGGATGGAATTACTAAGAATTTCAGAATGGAGGGCAAAATATTTGAAGKAAATTAWCAAATAGGTTCAAATGTAATGTGCATGTATGTTCATCGTTCCGCAAAAGATATTTCAGAAGCAAAGGTATAWTAGGCAMCACGAAAATAAGCCAGCAAATATATTTCGACGTTTGTTTTCCGAAAAATCTCCCTAATGTAGCAAAAATTAGCCTATTCGTGACATTGCAAACTCCCCTTTGAGCCCAACCAATGATAATTCAATTAATTAGAAATTATTATTAAATATAAGGAGTTGTTTCGAATTTTAATTAATTTTTGCGTTAAATAGTCGCCCTAGTTCATGGTTGGACTTTCATAAAAATTACTAAAAGTTAAATATCGGATTAAGTAAACACGGCATATCTTTGGGTGAACTTTAAGTTGATTATAGATTACGTACTTTCAGAGATACCTTCTAATGTAACGTGCATTTTGTCTAGAATTAAGAGCCATTTTTATACATATATCTTAATGCTGTGCCTCACTTTTTGTGATATGCAATATTGCCAAAAAAGATACTGTATTGAACTTTGTAAAATAACTAATATGGCACTATAATGTTATACTGATGTTATCCTATTACTAATTGTCTCAAGTACTATTAATAGTTTCTTTTTAAACTTTTGATCTGTCCTAGATCATCACGAATCTATTAAACGAAAAAACAACTGTCCAGTTTTGAGTGTGAAGGTTTTCGAAATTCCGTGTAACTGATATTGCCATCAAAACATATTAAATTCAATTTTTGTTAGAATTTAATCGGCGAAATAAAGAAAGCCGCGCTCTTCAATCTATCGAAAATCCGATAAGTATAATTAGATTACAGGCGTCAATTATACTTACCGCAAATCCGATGACGCAAGAGATACCTGTTTCTTACGTAAATCACATCACTTGTCTATTTTTCAAACCGGATTTTCGCTACTTGTACTTCTCACTTCGATGTGCGAAGATGTCTCTACTGCAATCATCGGTTTTGCAAGAGCTGAAGTGCACAAAATGTTCGTGTTATCTTTCCTACGGTCCCGTAACACCATCATCTGATGGTTATCTGTGTGGAAGATGTCCAGGTGAAGAATCCGTGACGATATACGAAGCCCTCGCTCAGAATTGCTTGTTCCCGTGCAGATACAACCAATTCGGGTGTCAGGAAGTGTTACCCTTTGGTCAACAAGTGAAGCAGCATGAGCTAATTTGCAAGAACAAGCCGTACTTCTGCCCAAACGTTCCACTGGAGCATTGTGAGTGGCAAGGACCTTACTCGGGCATGTTGGAGCATTTTAAGGAACGACATCCACATCTGGTTTTGAATCCTCCCCTAGTAGAATTGAGTTTGACGGGAAAAACGGAGATTCGATACTTGTATCGAACGATGGTCGGTCTGTATTTGGTGGACCTGGTGTATTACGAAGAAAAGGGTTTATCCGTGGAAGTTACTGCTGTTGGTGAAGGAGTTGAACGCTACAACATCGTTTTGCGTTCGAGCAAACAACCAGGAGTGCTCACCCTTCCCAGGAGCGTCGGTTATTATACAGCCAACAGCAGCTTTTTGAAGATTTCCCAGGAATTGATCGATACGAAGATGCTCCAGTATCTCGGGGGAGACAAAATAACCGTTGACATCGAATTGAAACGCAGCCCGAGCGTTTGCAACTTGTGTAAAGCAGCTGTTTGTTGCTGTTCTCTGGAGAGCGTCCACAATGGGATGGGAGAAGCTGGGAAATACGTTTTCCAAGCTTGCAAACATCGCTCATTCGGATGCACCTACATGAGTTACCTCCCAGACGTTTTATCGCACGAGGAAAGCTGCGTTTTACACGATTGCCCGTTGAAGAGCGAGGATTGCAACTGGAAGGGAAAACTAGATGAGGTTTCATCCCACGTCTCCAAACAACATCAGGTTTTCGAGAACCAACTGGCTTTAGACTTCGCCGATCTTCTGAAGTTGGAAGAACCCAAATTTTACGTTCTGAAATCGACTCATGGCTTGTTTAGGGTTTGCATAAAGCTGGAACATGACAGGAGATTGATGTACGCTGCGGTGCAGTATTTGGGCGACTCATCTTTGGCTGATAAGTGCGTGTTCAACGTGAAGTTCTTCACGGATGGTACGACTAACAGAAAGAGTTTCGTATGTGCTCCTCTGGTTCCCGATGACGCAAGCTTTGATTACTGTGCGCATTTCTCGTACGAGAGATTGAAGGATTCCAAGGTCATATTTACCGTGAGGAAGAAGAGCGCTTGAATGATATTACGTCAACTTAAACATCGACCTTGAAGCATCAGTATTAATTCAGTTGGTTGTAAAATTGTTGATTTGTTATGTACGCGTTTAATAAACTATAAATTTAATTACAGTAGTTTATGTTACATTGTGTATAAAAACAATAGCTTTGAATATAGACTCTACGCTCTATATTCAAAGACAATAGATAGCAGCGCATTAAAGTTTACTCAAAGATATACCGTGTGTACATGGTGTACATGGTTGTAGAGTATCCGGCTAACTATTAATACTGTTGCGATTTGCTCGTTGCTTTCTTACTCTTTTTGTTGCGAGTTGAATATACCATCGCCATTTTTATGTCGTCTTCACGCTATGCCAGTAACTTTTTATAGTTGCGACCAGCTCTCCGCATTACGTCATATCCATGGTTTCTCGCAACGCCTCTGTTTCCGAGATATGGGCGCTAGTTGCATTTTTTTTAAATGAGAAGGGGATGAAAATGATATTTTTTCCTGATTTCAAAAATGTATCATCACTTGTTGAGAAAAGTGTGATAACAAACTTGGCTCTTGCAAAAAAATTCGGGACGAAAACCATATTCGTTATCGCTAAGTAAGAACAAAAACTCCAGGTGTCTTCATTTTCCTCGTGACCGGTGATAATTTTCATTCACTTTGCTATTTGCAATCGCAATGCCTCAATTAACTGGACATGATCGCATTGAAATTTTGATGATGATTGGTTATGGATATAGGAGAAGTTATTCGGAAGTAATTGCACTCTCATGTTCCCCTGATCTGACACCGCTTGATTTTGTCCTGTGGGGGTATCTGAAAAATCGTATTTATGCTGATGGGCCACATAATGCAGATTTAAAAGGACGAATTGGGGCAGAAATTCAAACCTTACCTCCAAATATGCTACAAAGAACATTAGAAAACTTTTACTCGAGACTGCATTACTACCAGGAAGTAAATGGGGAACATTTTGAGCTTCTTCTGAAATGTAATCTGAAAAAAATACTGCATTTTTCACGGAATCATGTTCTTCTTTTTTACTTTTAGGGTTCTCAATTATGGTTAACCTGGCTTTTTTGTCCATTTTAGTGACAAAGAAAATTTTTTCATTCTTTTCGTTCTTTGTCAGACTCAATTATGATATTTACACTTTTCTCAACTCAGAAGCAATAAATTGTGCAAGTGTGATACATTTTTGAAATCATGAATATATATCCTTTTCAATGATGTGGCTTTTAAATCCACTTCCCATTAAAAAAAATAACTTGCACCCATCAGGTCAGTTGAAAAAATTCCATAAAATGCATTTTAATTACCCATATGTGCAATTTCAGAAAAATCGGTCGAACAGAACCTGAAATATCCTGCTGGTACCATACTTTGTACTTTTGTAGCGACCCCTGTATATACAAAAAAACTGAAGAATCCAGTGGCTTACTCAGAATTTTTTTTGGGGTCACATTTTATAGATATAATACAAACTTGATTTTTGTAAACAGAAACCATAGTTGCCTTTGCTTTTATTTAGAAGTTCTATATGAATTTTGTAATTATTTATTGTTAATCCTCTAATTGAGTAGGTATTATAAGATGCCTCAAAACAGTAGAATTCTTAATAACGAGGTTTTATTTATAAAATCGAAATGAACATTCACAAAGTATTTCTACACAGTTCCACAACAGCTTTGTCACTTTGTCTTTCACATGCTTCAATTGCCCTGACCAACTTTATAGTGTCCTTTACGTTTTTAGCCCTAACCCAGATTTTGCCGTTCATGCCAATCGCAACCTCAAAAGGAAACTTCTTCCCCAGTGTTTGCAATAGCGGATTCTCCACCGTCAACAGCCTGTGTGCCAAATGGGGCCTCACGGTTATCAGAAAACCGTCGTTGGACAGAGGTCCCAGCTTCCCAGCCTTGCCATAAGAATCCACGCACACCAACTCCATTTCCATGTCCTTATGGGCACTCAGAACCCTGGCGTACACCAGATCTCCAACTTGCAAATCAGGTTTTTGCTTCTTAGTAGCCCCCTCGAAAGCCAAAGCTGTTAAAGATGCTGGTTCGCTGCTGCCCAAATCGACTTTGAACATATCCCCGCCCTTTTTTGCAATAACACCAACAACAAGATCGCCCTTTTTGGGCAAATACCGACAGGGTTTACTGTCTACCCAGTACACGTTGGGTTGTTTAAAACGGAGGGTTCCCGGTTTCGTCACGTTTAAAACGTTGGTCTCTTCTTTGTTTCTGTGCAAACCTGGGCCCAGAATAGTTTTTCCGTCCAGTGATTTTATGTCGGTGATTTTATCGCCGGGAAACATGAATTTTCCGATGTTCGAGTCCATCGTGCATGTTTATTTTGATGTTAGACGGTTAAACATAACCTATAAAACAACTTCATGCTCTCAACAGTGTTGCCAACTCATTGAAAAAGAAATTCTTCATGTCTTCTCAAAATTTCCCGTTCTACAAGACAATAATGATTGAGATTTATTTAACTCGGGACAAAAGTCCTTCTAAAGGACCTGTTTAACTCGGTGTAGCTTTATTTATCAAAACAATCCCAATTTATTCTGATAAAATAAATCTGCTGAATTTTTGACTGCATGCGAAAGAATAAAAAGTGAACTGGCAACCCTGTTTGGAAAGTGTCAATGTCTATTGACATTTGTCACTTTCATGCTTACGTCACTTGTGTTTTGAAACCTACCTGTTATCAATTAGCTGATTAATTAATTAGCAAAGAACCTTTGGGAGATGCTACACGATGGGCATCATCTTTGGTAAGAAGAAGCCAGTGTCTAGGGTAACAGCGCACGATAAAGCTGTACTAGTAAGTTATTTATAGGTTATGTCGCTATTATTACTAATCCTCCTATTTTTTAGCAACTGAAACAGCAGCGCGATAAACTAAAGCAGTACCAAAGACGCATAGAGCAAGGCTTAGCCAAAGACAGAGAAATAGCGAAGAAGTTACTCCAGGATGGGAAAAAAGAGTATTCATATAGTGTTGTCCTGTTTTCCATGATTCTATCAATCGTTATCTTTGTAGGCGTGCCAAATTATTACTTCGTAAGAAGCGTTACCAGGAGCAGCTGCTGCTTAAGACGGACGGACAGCTCGAGAATCTCGAAAAGATGACGCACGACTTAGAGTTTGCTCAAATAGAAGTGGAAGTTGTTAACGGACTAAAGAAAGGCAACGAAGCGCTTAAMAAAGTACACGATGCACTCGATATATCGGAAATTGAGAAGATCCTTGAGGAGACTAGGGAGGGTGCGGAAAAGCAAGATGAAATCAACGCTTTGCTCAGCGGAGCTCTTACGGAAGAAGATGAGGAGGCTGTCGAAGCAGAACTCGATGAAATCATACAGCAACAGCTGCCCGATATTCCTCCAGCGGAGACTGAGTTGCCAGAGGTTCCTACTACACCCGTCGAAGGTAGTAACGATTGTTTTATTTGTATGAGATGTCTTGATTTGATGTTTTGCAGAGAAAACGAAGGAGAAAAGAAAAGAACGGCAAGGGGCTGTTGCCGTGGAAGCATAAGTTTATATAGTATTTTTTTTGTTATTCAATTGTTGTGTATTGTGTACTTTAATAAGTGTGTATGGGAATTCCGTCAAATAAAACATTTTGTACAGCACTATTACTTTTTATTGTTATGAATAATTACCTTGTTGATTTCTTAATATAATTTTTTATTTAATGGTTTGCTTATTGGCAATTTATCTGATGCACATATATTGGTATCATTATAAGATTGTGAATAATTCAACTTACTAACAATTTGATTTATCAATAAATACACATATTTATATATAAATTAATAGTTATTTGTGGTAACATATTTGTGTCTGGATTAGAACCCACACAGCACATGATAGCCTATGGATATCTATCAGATAACCACATGATCCATATCATATCTCATCTATGTGATACATCCATTAAATGTGAAATAGATATTCATGAATCACTTATGCCAAATCATCCAAATTGTCATTATTTTGTAAGATGTTAAAAAGCACATCTATGAGATATGTCTTTGATATCCAGAAAGATATGGATATTTACCCGGACATTTGGACTACTTTTAGAAAAGAAACAGATTGACTTCTATAAAATATTTGCAACCTCTAGAAATACTGACAGCTTTTGAATTTGCCGCCGTGAAAAATCCCAAACATGGCGGGTGGTTGCTCTATTTAATCTTATCCAGTAACTTTACACGTTACAAATAAAAACTATTAAATCCAGAATATGCCGATATCACATGCGTGCAAATTAAAAATTTTAAAATCTCTTTTTAATTAGCTAAAAGTTTCGATGCAGCATTTTTTATTTGGTTGCTATGGTAACGGCACTACAAAGCAAAATAAATTTAAAAGTTCTAGATGCCATATCTTCTAAACGCCTCAGCCAAATTTAACGAACAAGGACTCATTATAGCGGGTGTTTTCAGGAGATAATGCTGATGTAAATTGTTATACAATTACGGCTATTATTATGTAAGAAAGGGATTGATGAAAACGCGAGACGAGCGTAATTTTTCGTTTTAAAGTTATTGCCAAAATGTATACACATAGATGTTCCATGAAAAAAGTTGAGGAGCTGTTAGGAAGAAATGTATACTGTATACTATACTGTTATTTATTCCATTTATTCTAAACATATGCTATAATTGTAATGTTTATTATTACTGAAGCAGTAAACCACCAACAGGTATGTTTCATTGATTACTGTCACAGGACAACAGCCATTGCAAATGAGAATTTTTCCATGCGTCTATACTGATACCAAACCAATGACTATTATCACTGATCGGGGATTTGAAATTTATTAGTTTAGGCAAATAAATATCGCAATTGTTAAAAAAAATCTCCTGAATTCTTCACCTTCTTCGCGATTCGCCGGATGTTAAAAATGCGCGACGGTCCTCGATCGTTAAAAGCAATGCGCGCGCCACGTTTTCCAGGTCTTGGTGACGGTACCCAAACAGTTCCACAAACGTCCCGACGCTCAGCGTTCCAGCACAGGCGTCGGATATGTGATTCTGTGAGATCTGCGTTTGTCACTGATAATTCGAAAGCATATCTTTAGGACTAATCGCGCGTGGCCATGTAAGTATTCAGAAGTGGGATTTGGTTTTTCTTTTGGCGTCGTAGAGCAACGAAATTGCATATAGGTTGTAGTGTTTGGGCTGTCATCGCCAGTAATAATAGATTGTTGTGATTGCTCACGATTTGTTATTGATTTGGAGCAGTTTTGTGTCAAGTGTCGAGTTTGGTAATTCTTTTTACATAATCGTGAGGCGCAGATTTTTCATTCGTTCCGATTAGTCCCGCTCCGTTTTCCCGCCCTCGCAGATAGATTTTTCATGGCGTAATATCGCTTAACCAAATCGCTAGTCATTTGGTTATTAATGATCGACTGCGTTCCCCAGGCCATCGGGATCAATTAAAAGTTAACAATGGCACGACGATCGATCTGAAAACGAGCAATTTCGCGAGGGTTGACTCCGGCCCGTAATTTTGGGGCTCGTTAATTCCGGCCCGAAATTCTCATAACGCTGTCGTGGATAAATTTCTTGACATAAATATGAAACAGAGTCATTTGAGGAGATGCGGAAGCTGGGGGAGCTTTTCGCTTTGATGGAAATGTTTCACCGTTTCATTTAGCTGTCAAAATATTAAGACGATCGTTTCAGATATGCAAAGAGATTTTTTTTTGCATTTGACAGTATCATGTTATCGTTCGTCATTGCCAAAAAACATAAAAAGTCTATTCATTCAGTCATTTCTGTTGTTTTTTGTTTTTTTAAGTGTTTATTTAAATCTGTTATATGGCCCAGGGTTAAGTCGCCACTGCTGTATTGTTTTTCCTTTTGTATCTGTAGTGTTTCCATCATCACCATCATCACAGCAACAATAGAAGCTTCGAGACAGGCAGACTCAAAAAATAATACCTGCGCGTCAGTTAACCCAGCATTACAATTTTAAAATGGTTTTTATCTCGAACGGGTAATCCGATTTTGATGATCTTTGGTTTCAATTTAACCTTCAACTCTCAGCAATAATGCTGTTTTCCAAATTTTCATTCTAATTTAAACGAGGATGCTTTTTTCCGCAAAATTTTGTTTGTTCGTTTAGTACTTTTTTGTTTGAATTTTTTTTAGTAATTTTCGTTTTTTCATAGCACTTTCTCCCTCTGCTTATTTCCTTAAAGATGCTTTGACATTTGTTCCATGTTTTCGCGATTTTGCGCGATTATGTCATGAGTGTTCTGATACCCTGAAACTATACCATCATTGTATCTTAAACTGCTTCCAGCCAGTTTGTCATACTTCTCTCAAATCTTCTTGTAGTACTTAATTCTATCTGCTTGCTTTGGAATTTTTAATTTTTCAACTGGAATTAAATATTTTAAAACCTTTCCAATGGCAAGCGTATCGTTTTTCAGTGTTCTATACGAGTCAAGATATCATTAGGAATCTCTTCCTAATTTAGGGCGGTTTTGTTATCCAATTTATCAATTTGAAGCCTCCTAAATTCATAATGTTCATTACTGACAATAAAATTTTCAAAGCTCTCTCTTTTGTGCCTTTAAAATTTAGATCAAATTTCTTTGTTATCACTTCTAGAGTGTCTTTGTTCTTAGCATTTTCTTTATGTATTGACTACAACATTATGTTCATTACATTCTACACGTTATGATCTTCTTGAACTTGACAAATATTTCTTCCCCATCTCCACAAAATGCAGTTCTCCCCAGTTTGAATTCATTAATTTATACTCCAACGAAACATGTCAGTAGATCTGGCACAAATTCCAATTCCAAATTGTAATTTTTCCGTACTATTGAAAACTAGGCAAACCTTTTCAGTTTTTTTTTTAATTCTCCACTACAAAACTGGGGTAAATACCAAATATGGGATTCCAGAATTTCAGCTTCTTTCTAGCTAAGTTTTCTTATCTCACTTTCTTCCAGGGGCACTTTTTTCCTATATCCACTTTAGTTTTTGCAATCCAACTTCTGTACTTTCTGGCACTTCTTTTTTAATTATTAAATGTCCCGGTTTAAGAAGGAATCTTCCTCTTGGAGTTAGACACATTGCTTTTAAAAAGTTATAAAAAGTAGAGACATCTTCTAGTTGTTCATACAGGTGTCCCACAGGACACAGTCCTTGGGCCTCTATTATTTTTAGCTGATGTTAACTAACAAAATCAAATATCCTTTGCAAAATAAGTACTTCTAAACGAATTTTTTCTATCTTCAGCCTTTTACCGTTGTGGTTACTTGAAGACTCAATTTGCCAACGTAACAGGTATAAATACTACTTCGATCCAGAAAACAGAAAATAACGATATCGATACGACGATAATGCGTGACTTTTTTCTAGGAAAATGCTGATAAAGACGCTCTATATCCTCTCAGTATTATCATCATTCTCCATAAGCACGAGACCGCCTTGCGACTCCACAGAGAGGAGATGCAGGAACGGCAGATGCATCAGCATGGAAAAATACTGCAACGGCTTCAGTGACTGCTCCGACCAGAGCGATGAACCTCCAAATTGTTCACGTAATGTTTCCCGAACAACTCGCCAAAGTATTCGTTCCGATTTCAGTCGTTCTTGTAGCTTGCAATGTCACTTACGTTGGACAGACCGGGAGGACCTATGAACTCGAGATCAAGAAACCAAAGGAGCATGAACTTCCTTTCCTATGCTACCTGAATTTTACTGCTGGTGGAGGGTCACTGGGAGAATTAATCCAGGTGGGCGTTAAAAATGGTGTCGTTCTAATAGAACTTTGTGTGTTTTTTTAGTTGAACTTTGAATCGTTCGCCGTTGGAACTTTTGAATCGTTTACCACCGATGGTTGCCCCGATGGTTTCATTTCTATAAAAGAGGGAAACAGACCAAACGCTGGGGGAAAATGGTGTGGCAGTGCTTGGGGCTATACGGTGTACTACAGTGAAACTTCTAGTGTCAACGTCACTCTTCAGTTGGATAGGCTTCCTCAGCAGGTAGGTTGTTTCTTTGAATAAAAACACCAACGCTAACAGATCTAACTACTGTGTTGTGACGTCATATTAAGTGCAAGGATGTTAATCAGCATCCCTAAAAGGAAATCTACTTTATCCAATAGAAATAGGCGAAAATTGATTTTGTATCCGAGGGTTCATTTTAATGAGAAACTGAATCATAAAAATTCTCTTAATCAGCAGTGGTCGGTTCCTTACGCAGTACTTTAAATTCATGCGAATACGGTCGACTTTTATAAAAGCGGTAAAAAAGATCTTTTCGTTCAAGGATAAGAGATCTCGACCGCATGAGTCTCTTTATTGTTATGAGCAACTCTTGCAAGGTAGTTGGTACGGTCTTCTAAAGTGACGTCCATTGGAGATTTCAGTTGTACAATATCTCGGAAGGGCTCGGTCTACAGAGCTGACGTAGGCCATCAGGAAATACAAAACAAATCCAGTAAAATCGAAACTTTTATGGAGAACTTTAAAAAAACGTCACAATGATATATAATATACAGCCACACAAGACCCAAGCAGCTACTTAACATGACGTCAGACCGACCGTACATTTGGCGCGAAATTTGAACCCGTATCGCATTTTTTTCAGAGTTCCGGCTATAGCTTCGAGTTCAAATTATCCTACAAGTATCTCAAACTGAGCGACGCTCGTATTCGATACGGCAACGCCACCCAGAAGTCCTACAGGGGAAAGTTGCACGTGGGCACTTACTGCGACCGTCTTTTGGAGGGTTGCGCGAGAAGACCGTGCAGAATCCAGTCGCCCAACTACCCCGGCATCTACCCCAGGAACATCAGCTGCCACTACAGAGTGCGAGAACGAAATGTTCCTGCAGGAAAACACGCGCTCATCGCTGTCAGGCAGGCGAATTTCCACCACAGGGATCAGGTGCCCAAATACGAAAATGGAGAGAGGGTGTTCAGGTAATAAGAACGAAATAATCAATTTTTTACGCCACACATTCATCTCTCGCTAAAACAAGTGAGTACGAGTTCGCATAGCAGTTTTTGCGGTTCCTTGGAGTACATAAATCTTTCTTGGTTCGTTTCAACTTCGGAAGTTTTAATCCCAGGGGTGGGGGCGCGGAACACGTAGATGTTAATTCCTCTTAGGTCTGTTTTATTAGGTGGAGCGTTTTCCAACAAGAAGAATTTGAGTTGCTTTTGTGTTTGGCAACTTCTTGGATAGGGTAGGCGTAAAAGAAACAAATAAAGTTTGAATAGCTGAAAAGGGATATCTGAAAAGTTACACTACGGATGGATGGCGCGTGGTCTTGCCAGATCTTTAGGTCGTTAGATTAAGATCAAGAAGAAATTATAATTTTGAGCGTCAAGCAGAGATCACGCGGACAAAGACGATCTAGATAAGTTTTATTATATGACTGTAATGTTTAAATAATGGTGAATTAAATTAAGTGTTAGGAATTTAGTAAATATCGACTCTTGATTTGTAGATAAAGGAAGTTTGGTCAGAAATCTGCATTTTTTTCAAACCCGTACCCGTAACAACTTGGTGTCAAGCAGTGGATTGTGGGTTTCTCGAGCGTTTTTTTACCAATAAGATTATGGTTTGATTAGAGGGTGTAAAGTGAAGAGCGAACAAGCAAGAGACGTGATGGGTAATTGTACAGCTGCTATTCCTTTTCAGAATATGGGATCAGTGTAACATGATGCAGGACTACATAGAAATCCTAGACGGCTGGAACAACAACGCCCCCATCTTGGCACACCTGTGCAGCGGCGAAATAATCCCAGAAATAATCAGCAGCGGCCCAGAGCTCTTGGTGAAGTTCCACACGTCGCCCTTTGGCAACCCCTTCCACCCGTTGCCCCTTTCTTATCTCCCGGGCTTCGAGCTGGAAGTTCAGGTACTCTGAATCGTAGAAATTGCCTAGGCGACTTCATGTGGTTGCGTTTTCCAGGTGTACTACGTCGACAAGGAATCCCCCAGCTACGTGGAACACGGCAAAAAGTGCGAATTTATTCTCACGACTTTCGACAATTCCTCCGGACTCCTGGAAAGCCCGTTGCATTCCCTCCCGCCAAACACGACATGTCACTATCATTTTCGCGGTCAAAACCACGAGGTCGTCTGGATTTCGTTCATCAAGTACCACGTGGCGAGCGAAAGGGTGGGGGAATACGATTCGGTGCACGATTGTGACGTCGAACTGCAACTTTTCGATGGCGACGTCAAGAACGGTGCATCTGTTCCGTTGATCGGACAGTTTTGCAAGGACGACAAACCCAAGCTTTGCGATCACACGCTTTTGAAGAATTCGTCGAGGCTGACGAGGCCTTGCGCTTTATCAGAAAGCTACGTATCTACCGGACCCGACCTAACGATAGCCCATTCCGTTAGATACGGGAACGTATTGTACCCGGCCAGCTTCATTCTCCGGTACGAATTCGTGGATTTGTCTCAGGAAGGGGTGCAGGTCTCTTTGAATCCCTGCGATCGGATCTTCAAATCCACGAACGGCAAATTTTACTCGCCGAAGATAACTTTCCTGTATGGTAGGGGAGGACAGAGGGACCTAAACTGCGCATATCATTTCGAATCCACCGAATACCAACGATTGAAGTTGACTTTTACGCGAGCTGGATTCGGACAAAAGTCTTGCTCGTCCAGATTGGACCATGAAACTGACCGTTGGTCGTGTGCTTCCGGCGTTTCGACCGCTAGGTTGACCATATCAGAATACCCATGGCCCGGGATAGAAGCAACCAAGAATTGTCTATGCTCAAATATCACGAACCCCATTACTATAACAACTAAGACAGCTAGGAAGGTTGTGGTCAATTTTCTAGTGACCGATATGAAGATCACAGAAGATTATAAGGATTACTTCTTTGAGGCTACCTTTGAATTCATCTCTCCCAGCGCGGACAGCACCTGCGTGAACCCTTGGAAGAACCATCGACTCAGGGGAACAAGCGGAGAAATCTCCTTGAGGAACAACGTCCAGACGCTCAAACAAAGCGAACAATCTTATTACTTCTTCAATCAATCTACCATGGTGTGTGCCCATCAGCCTTGGTTGATAGAACCGGAAGATTCGTTCACGAACTTCATCTATTTGAAGATCCAAGGGATGGAACTGAAGAACTCGAGCGATTGCCCCACCAAGAACCGTATTCTGGTATACCCGGCTGATTCGGAGGAGGAAGAACTTCATGTTATTTGTCCTCTCGATTACGACAACTCAGATGGCATTCTCGAAATGTTCTCGGATGGTTGGAACATGTTCTCGTATCGCAGGATGAAATCGAAGAATTCTCGAAGTTTCGTGATCGAATTCGTACAGGTAGAGTTGGGTAATTTCGTTGTTACTTGGATGGAGGTTAGCAAGAACCCAAAACTGATGTTGCCCGCCTCGATGTTGATGATAAGTCCGCCGGATTGTCCTCACAGGTGAGTTTTCACGTTTGTTTAGTGGTGGTGCTTCTTTAGGACTCACAATAGCTTCTTATTGAACAAAATTATAAAAAAATAACAATAATGATGTTAATTTTTATATTTGTCGGTGTTGATTGATTGAACCAGCGTACGGTAGTCATTTTTGCCGCTTCCGGATGCATTCTCGTGCCTGCCGTCCTCCATGGATTGTAGGGTTTTTGTGTTCTTGTTGGCCAAGCCAAGCCAATCCAGAATACTTAGAACGCAGTTACCGTCTCCCGGGATTTCCTGTACCTCAATTTTGTAATTTTTTAGGTTGATCTTCCGCACTTTACAGTACGTCGGAGTATTTTATTTTTAATGCCTTTTCTAGCTTATGTAAAGGCAGTTTATACCTGTTTGTCCTAGTTTTGCTGATTTTTCATATGAATAATGCACGAATGTAAGCTCAAAGCGTAATCCTTATCGCGTGGGTTCACTACGACGGTCGGCACCGCACAAAGTTTTGATATTCGATATTGATATTAATAAATTATGGTAGGTCCTAAAGAAGGAGACAATACTTAGAAGACCGAACCCAGTTATACTATTAACTTTGTTCACTTTCATTTTTTAGTTGTCCTGAGCTTGGTGCCTGCATAAGTTCCGAACTGTGGTGTGATGGTTTACGACATTGCCCATCGGGCAGTGACGAACAGGAAATCAATTGTGCAATACGAGGGGGGTTCCCCGTTACCCTGGTGACATCAGCTGTTTTCGTCGTTATCGTTCTCATCATCATCACTCTGGCTTCTGGCGTGTCCGTCTACGCGTGGAAGCACTGGCGCAGGGAGAGGAAGAACGTCATAGTCTCCGTGACGGAACACACGTTTCTAGAGTTTAAGAGCGGGTTATGTTAGGATTTTTCTATTCGATGTTGTTACGGGGACAATCAGAGGAGCCGGTAGGTATAGTGATTGAGGCTGTACGGCCTAAGTTGATTCCTGGGTTGGTTGGTCGCTGACGTTTCGCTAATTACCGTGGTGGACATCTTCGGAAGTGCGAACACAGCTTTGAAGTCTGAAGGTGCTTACCACAGTAGTTGGCGAAACATCACGGCCAACTTACCCGGAATCGACTAAAACTGAGGCGGTAGGTGTTTTTTGTAACAAAACTGTATGTTATTTTCTTAAATATATTGTGATGTATAGTACAAGGAGGTAGGGAAGCGACTGACAATATCTCTGTTGTAACTACAAGTTTTTAAAAAATAAAATACTGTCCTCGTCGAATTAGTATACAGGTGTGAGCAGTTCTTCCCCATCCAGAGCCTTGAGGATGTTCCTGGCGGCGAGTACTGCTGCAGCTTCACGGGTTTTTAAGGTGGCACTTCCTAGATGTGGTAAAACAACTGAAAAAAACGAATCAAGTAAGCTGATGATGTTTTTTGTGGTTGTGAACATATGTCACGGTGGTGGTGCAACAAACTTAACTGTTTGTGTCGATTGTCAAACGTGTCAAACGAGCTTCGTTATTTTTGTCTACTTATTTTTCCCAAACCTATTCTAAGCCGTTTATAACATAGTATATGGGCAGAAATCAGTGCAATGAAAATAATTATAGGACCTACATTCTTTCGCAGGTAGTTAATAACCACTTTATTTTGAGTCATTTTAACTTACACTGCATATTTTTAGGGGACAATAATGCTGTGCAGTACCGAGACGAACTCTTGCAACCCTTTTTTTAAAGCAACTGCATCATGAAGCAATGCAATAAGGCTTCTAGCAAGATGATGTAACACTTGATGTACAGTAGAAGCCCTGGCGTTACTACCTATACTTCGATTATCATCGCGAAATACAACGATTTCATTTCCACCTAGGTCTTGTGATTTAACCCCGTATGATTTTATGGCCATATAAAATCGAAGAAATATACAACCTCTGAAATATTATAAAGTGGATGGGGGTCATATTCAGCATTTTTTCTAATAAAGAAACGTTGTGTACCTAACAGGTCTTATCATTTAATTAGGCTTTTTAGGATTCTATCGTCCAATATGGCTTCCCAGGGGCACCCACTGCACGCATATGGAAAACCATGGAGACCCGAAATGTACTAACGCTTGACTGATAGGTTGGGTCCTTCATGATGTGTTTCATGACCAAGCCGTTCAAAGTGAGCGACTCATGCCTTGATTCGTTTGATTCGTCGTCGCACTGACCTGACCCAACAGGTCTAACAGCTCAGTAACTCGTCCTCGGTAATGATTCATGAACGATTTGAATGATCCGAATCTAGCGATTGATTAAACGATTTGAATCGAATAGAATGTCCCAGCGGTAGCGACTGACGTTAGCATTAAGTAAATTGGTTCCTATGACAGCGCGTTAGAAGCTGCATTGTTTATATGGATGCCCCTCGACCATCACTTCGAAAGTCACGTGTTCTAAAAAGCTTAATAACAATTAATTAGTATTATTCATTGTGAAAGCGAGGTTATGCTGTCTATGTCTGCTTGCCTAAACAGTCTGAGGGTTATCATAAGGTATTCCACGATTTGCAAATGTTTTGTAGAATCAACGGTGCCCATATTTATATATTTACAGGCGTGTAACAGTAGCGTCTCATTTTCAGCAGTACCTCAAACTTCTTCAACTGGACAAATGTCAAATTTGTATCGAATAGTACGATCTAATTTACGACAGGCGTTACGTTTGCGTTAGAGAGAGAAAACCATGGCTTGCTTGACCCGTTTTTTATGTACGCCCGTTGCTGTTGGAATGAAGCAGACAGATCTGGATGCTCACCGCAGTTTTCCAGTTTCAGCAACTCGTGGTCGATAGGAAGTGGCTCGGGTGTTGTTACATCCAAACCAGCAGCAAAGATCGTCTTATTTCTTAAAGCCTCCACTAGGTCTTCTTGCTTGACGACCTCTCCCCTGGCAACATTTACCAACACTGCTGTCTTCTTCATTTTCCCAAATACGCTGGCGTTAAATAAATCTCTTGTCTCTTCTGTCAGTGGGCAAGAAATGATGACGAAGTCGCTGTCTTTAACCAGAGTGTCGAATGGTACAAATTCTGCTCCTAGTTCTTTGCCTGGGAAGGCAACAAGATTATGGGAGTATGTAATAGGTAAACTGTTGCAAACCTTCTGGTTTTTCCTTGTGTCCGGTGTATAAAAATCGCGATACATCAAATCCTTTTAGAATTTTCACCGCTGCTTGCCCTATTCCGCCAAGACCCACTATACCAACAACTGAACCAGCCACATCCTGTCCTAGCATCCATTGTGGATGTCCTGTGACCCATTGGTTGCTATACAGAAAAATATGTAACAACTGCATCCTAATTTTTTCGCTGAACTCACGTTTCAATCTTTCTTCGTCCTTCCTGAAGTCTTCTAGATGCAGCCAAGGCTAACAAGACAGCGGTTTCTGCCACTGTCCTGTCCATGACCCCTGGAGTATTGGAAAGTTTGATTCCTCTCTTCTTCAGTTCCTTCACGTCCACGTGGTTATACCCCACGGACATGCAGGCTACTACCTTCAAATTGGAACCAGAGGCTTCGATGATGTCTTCGTCCAGACGAACTTTCGTGGCCCAAAATAGTGCGTCCACATTTTTTACCTTGGATATAATTTTTGATTTTGTGGGATCTTCTACTGTCAAGATGTCACATCTAGTGAGTTAGAACAATTGTATTTTTGCTTACCAAATCTGCTGTCATCTTTTTACCTTTCTGCTAACAACTTTATGCCTTCGTCTGGTATAGCGTCGCTGGTTACTAAGACCTTTGGCTTAGACATTTTGTTGGAAACTTTCAGTTACTGTTTTATTATATGGGTCAATCACCGTATTGCGGTAAGTCAGCTGTATGTATACGAACGCGCATGTGCCCACTACATTTGGAGTGTTTTTATCGTATAATAGAGTTGTAATATTAGCTCAATACGCATTGTCAGCTTAGTAGATAAAGCGTTATCTTTCAAGTTGTGTTCGCTAGAAAACAGCTTACTAGTACGAGCAACGCTAGAAAGCACAATAAAGCTTAGGTCTTACCCCAAATTTCTTTCTCGCTTTAAAGTTGACCCTAGCTGCCGTAATTTTGAAAAAAAAATCTGCATAACAATCAAATAGAAAATAGATTTAAAATAACTCAGTTAGTCCTCAATATAAATTGAAATTCTTTGTTTTGTTTATTAAGTCAAGACCCAAAACGTCAAACTAGACGAAGTTACAAATGAAGATACGAAATATACACGTGGACAGATATGATATCAAATAAATACATACAAAAAGGCCATTTATTATATAATGGATCAAAATAAAACTGAAAAAATATTAAAACAAACACTTTTTCTAAATATAATTCTCACCCCACAGGCCAGTTCCAGAAAGACATATCTAATAATTTTTAAAATCAAAAACTGGCTATCAAACGAGAAAAGTGGGTTTGAAACCAGTGGTATCGTACATATTGTTCCATGGTATATATTATGCAAATTTATTAAACAATATTTTAATACCCTTAATCGATTGCCACTCCAATTAATACAGTGTGAAGAATTGTGTCCTCGAAGAAAAATTCTCTACTGCTAAAAACGAACAGGCAGTTGGACGTAAACAAAAAAAATCTAATTCATTTTTTAATTAAACAGAAATGGATTTCTTAATGTTGGTAAAGAACGCCTCTGGAAGAAAACCGACACAATCACATATATATGCTTATATCAATCATTACAAATGGAGCATTCCGTGTTCTGTAGTTCAATAAATATGCCAATAATGAGCGAAGAGTTTGAACACGAATTAGTAAGCATTAAGCAGTTAGCTGCATATACCACAAAATTTGTAGATAGAATACTAAAAAACCACTGCAAGGAATGTTATGCAATGCCGGTGTAATGAAAAAGAATATATTTTCATTGCAGCCCATTATATCAAGTGTTAAAAACACCCTCAATGAATTCAGAATAAAATATATAGACATAGAATAATCATTGTTTAGATCCAAAATGCGTAGGAAAAAATAAACATTTTGGAAAAAAGCATTTGCGAAATTCGAATAAAGAAATTCCCACGTTTAGCCAAGGCCAAAAATTTTTGCAGAAAAATTTTACAGCCCCTGTAAAATAATTTCATATTGTGAACTATTTAACTTCGTCTACATGCAGTAATTTAAAACACCTGTCTGTCTTTTTGACGTGTTATCTAAATTGAGGTCTGATGAGGCTATAACAGTAAATTTTGCATGTAAATTTATTACACCGGTACATTTGGCAGATAATACGACTTGCAAATCATTTTTTCTACATTATACAGGAAATCACTAAGCTGATAATGAAAATAACGATAGAAAGAGAACGTCTATGTATTTCTACAAAACAGCACCACCTAAAAACTACTGAATATTTACGAATAAATGAGTGATTATGTGAAAGATAAAAGATTTAGCTAGAGCCTAAGGTATTTTTCAAATAAATATACTTAGCATTTTTTGCTAACATAATCGCTAATTGCGAGGTTACCATTGAGATTATTTTTAGCCTACACTTTTACGAATTTTTGTTATTACACTATAAAAAAATATTTAATGTCGATAACGAGCTTTCAAATAACACCATTTTCGAAAATATCTGTGCAGTAATTATGTTTTGCTCTCTCTCTAGGATCTCAGTCTTAATATTATCAACATTTGGTCTAAGTTGCACAATTTCGCAGTTTTTTTTTACATCTTTGCTAAATTTAACGTTTGCTGTTATTTGAAAATCTCCGAAACGAAACCACTGGGAGGGATGTTAGGTATTTTCGTCTAAAAGGTGAGTACCAAATATACAGTGACTTCCAATTTTTTAATCGAATTTTCATTTTCAGGTTTGGGTACTACAAAAAAAACTATGCAGAACATATTATTATTAGACGGTTTATTAAATAGAGTGTTATATTCCACGCAAAACCGTTCAAACAGGCTTCAGCATCTCTTTGCCTTCCAAGGCGTTCAAAACGTTCACAGCAGCTATCTCACACATCTTGGTCCTTACAGTTTCAGTAGCGAACGCTAMGTGTGGAGTGACAACTACAAAATTCAGATTTCCTCATTGAACTACGACTCTTCCACATCACTTACTGCAATTAGGTTGCCTCAGAAGTTCGTGGTCTTGTGGCAGAGGTTCCGGAGTTGTTACGTCCAGTCCAGCTGCGAAAATCTTTCCAGTCTTCAGGGCATCGAGAAGGGCTTCTTGGTCCACTATTTCTCCCCTCGCCACGTTTACCAAGATCGCCCTGCTCCTCATTTTGCTGAAAGCCTTCGCGTTGAAGAGATGGAGGGTGTCGTCGTTTAGGGGACATGTGATGAAGATAAAGTCGCTGTTTTCGATGAGCTTATTGAATGAGACGTATTCTGCACCTAGATCTTTTCCTACATAAAAAATTTGAAGTAAGACTGGATTATTTAATCAAATACCTGACGGAGAAAGTGATGTTTCTGCTTAGACCCATACTACCTCAAAACATTTTAAGAAGAATAGCAGATTTTATATCATAGTCACCATCAATAATAATGTTAGTGTTTGTATAAATATACAAATGGCATTACAAAGTACCTAAATGTATGAACTCAAATTTTAAAGTGTTGGTGCCTGACAAAGAACGAAAAGAATGAAAAGAATTTTTTTATCGCTAAAATGGACAAAATAGCCAGGTATTACCATTTTTCCTTGACTGGTGGTAATTTTCGTCTAGTTTAATAAATTTATTGCGTATCGGGTACCCTAAAAGTAAAAAAGAAAAACATGATTTCGTGAAAAATGATTTTTTTTTAGATTTACATTACAGAAGATGTCAAAATGTTCCCCATTTACTTCCTGGCAGTAATGCAGCCTTGAGTAAAAATTTTCTAAGGTTCTTTGTAGCATATTTGGAGGTTCAGAATTACTGCCTTGATTTGTCCTTTTAAATCTTCTACATTATGTGGCCGATCAGGTACCCCCACGGGAAAAAAATCAAGCACCGTGAGATCAGGGGAACGTGCTGGGTATTCTATCACTCCGCGCCTACCAATCTATCTGTCTAGAAATATCGCATTCAAATATCCACGAACGTTGACTGCAAAATTGGGCGGTACACCATCTTGCTGAAACCATATCTGTTCAGAAGGACGCGCAGCATTTTCACGATTAGGGAACAAGCGAATAAGTTCTGGTATAATGTGTTCGCGCAAGAGCTGTAAATACATGACCGCATTCAAATTTCCATCGATGAAAAAAGACCCAATAATGTGCTCACCGATAATACCACACCAGACATTCACTTTCTGAGGGTGTTGTGTGTGGATTTGTTTCATCCAATGTGGATTTGTGTCTGACCAATATCTGCAATTATGTCTATTCACATTACCGTTGAGGCAAAAAGTGGCTTCATCAGAAAACATAATCCAATTTAAAATGTTTCTATCTTCATCTATCATGTTCATAGCAGTTCCGCAAAATTATATCCTACGATCGAAATCATCTTCGCTCAGTTCTTGTAATAAGTGAATTTTGTGTGGATGAAACTTCTCTTTTTTCGAAATTTTCTGAACAGATCTTCTGTTAATATGGTGAGTAAGAGCACGCTGTTGTACGAAACACTTGGGATTCTCTTGCACATCTAAAAGGACATTCAAGCTAATTTCCTCACCCGTAGCAACCTTTGAACGTCCTGGTTTTTAACACTGCCGATTTCTTCAAAACGTTGCAATGTTTTAATAACAGTTGATCTGGCAGTTGGTTCACGATCTTCATGATTGCATTGTAGAGTGCAACTACTTCCGAATAACTTCGCTTTCTATCTCCATAACCAATCATCAAAATTTCGATGTAATCATGTTCAGTTAACTGAGGCATTGCGATTGCAAATAACAAAGTGAATGAAAATTATCACCAGTCACAAGGAAAATGGAGACACCTGGAGTTATTGTTCTTTCTTAACGATAACGAATATGGTTTTTATCCCAAAGTTTTTTTGCAAGACCCAAGTTTGTTATCACACTTTTCTCAACTCAGAAGCAATAAATTGTACAAGTGCGATGCATTTTTGAAACTAGGAAAAAATATCTTTTTCAATGATGTGCCTTTTGACCCCCCTTCCAACTTAAAAAAAAATGCAACTAGCGCCCATATCTCGGAAAGGAGAGCTGACACGGAGTTGAAAAATTACAGTAAATGCATTGAATAAGATATCCTGCTGGTTCCATACTGTATAAAAAAACAAATATTTCCACTTTTTTTAAGAATGAAAACGTATTGATCAGTTACTATTGTAAAATTGAAGATACTTCTTTAGGCATTTCTACAGATTTCAATAGTCACAACCACACCCTTTAATTTTATCTGCACAACTAGAATCATACCTTCTTCTTTTTCTCTTGGTCCGGTGTACAAGAATTTTGTCACTTTAAACGGCTTCAACCTGTTCACAACACCTTGTCCAATTCCTCCCAAGCCCACAATTCCCACGGTAGAATCTATGAAGTCCAGTCCGAACATAATATTGGGTCTGCCAGTACCTCTAAAAACACTATAATTTGATACTAAAGGTAGAAATGATGACATACTCACTGCTCTAAAGCCCTCTGCGCTTCTTTGAGTCTCCTGGCAGCTGCTAAGGCCAGCAAAACAGCCATATCCGCCACGGCTTCAACATTTACCCCTTGCGTATTCCCTAACTTGATGCCTCGTTTCTTTACCTCATCTATGTCAACGTGATCCAGCCCAGCGGAATAAGTGACCACTGCTTTCAATCTGGGTCCTTCCCAATTAAAATGAATCACCACGACCATTTCTCTCTACAGACACTTACCTGCAGCGTCCAAAAACTCTGCATCGGTCGTTACTTTCGGATAAACAACCGCTGCATCCACATCTCTAACCAGCTCGAGAATTTCCTTCCTTTTGGGTGGAAATTCGTTGTACACCACGAGTTCACATCTAGAACGCTAGAGGTAGAGGGTGCGACATCGTTTTGGCGTACTCACTTTTCTCTGAGAAGGTTCAACGTCTCTTGGAAGAGACCGGGAATGAACACTCTAGGACGTGTCATAGTCAGACTGATAATAGCAGCACGCTGGGATCTTATCTGAGGTTACCCTGATTTGTATTTATACTGTGGTGGGATTAGATAATGGCAAATCATCCGTCTGGTTTCTTAACAATGGGCGAAAAAGAAACGATTCATCGTAAATGAAACGACCTCTCTTTTTTTGAAAAGGTTTATTAACTATAATAGAACAGGAGTCAGCATTTCTTGGCCATCGAGAGCTCTTAGAATGTTCTCGGCTGTGAGTTTCGCCATTGCAGTCCTTACCCTGTATGTTGCTGTACCCAAATGTGGTGTGACAACTGAAAATAAAATATTTGATAAATGTGCGCAATGTTCATTCATTCTCATTCATGAGATCCAGTCGCTGTCCCTACTAACTTAGACACCCTATAGTTATGCAGGGTGTCTCACCTAGTGCTGCAATTTCTTCGATTTTTATCAATTTTGCTCTAGAATTTTTACAGCAGCGTATAGCCCTTTTGCCTGAGGTTTTAAAAGTTCTAAAATATCCCGAAATTTATTTATGATGCCACAGACTGTTTGTGCGTCCATGCCCTTCCAGATGTTCTTCTATCCTTACAGGTATTTGTTAAAAATACTTCAGATTAGTTGTGCTTGCTACATACCCAAGATCCGAAATAAGATTAAATACATCACGAACAAAAAACGACGTTAAAGCGAAATAAAATTGTATTTATATTCAACTATATCAAATTTTGGTAACGATCGACCAGAAACATTCTGCGATTACGGTTTTCATTGTTTAAGCACTTTATTACAGCCCGACCGTAAACCCATATAGCTAGGAGTGTTTTTTTTTGTGGGGGGGGGCTAAGCCCGATGCCCCCCCAAAATATTTCTCAAGGTTTAAATATAATAATTTATTTATATGTATTGACTTTAAATTTTTGTGAAATACGGTAAAACTGCCATCGCCTAAGCTGTCTCCACTGAGAAGGTCAACTTCAATATTTAATGTTTTATTACTTATCGTAAATAATTATTATTATTTCTACTTGAGGGACTTAAGCCCCCTAAAATATTGTGTTAGCTACGCCTATGCGTAAACCCCCATAAAATAATGACGCCCAGATTTTTACAATGGATATGAAGGATAGCTAAGAGAATGGGCCGTACTCAATTTTAAGATGATTACTAATTATCTATTTCAACAATATGTATAAAGACCTTTAATTCTTGGAAATGCACCGGCAAACTTTTTCTAAAATATTTACCTGCATGTACCATTTGTAGTGTACGATATTCAAGATCCATTTATGATTGATGATTCATTTTTATCATCGCATCTTAATGTGAGTTTTACTTTTGTGTGAGAATCCCACAGAAATCTTATTTATTATTTATTTATTATATATACGACTTCTGTGGAGAATCCTTTGTACCATCTGAGTTACTCAGTGTCTACTTGTACTTCTCTAACAGGATGTACAGGGTTTCTATAAATGATTCAAGCAACGCGGGCGGTGTTGATTTCTGAATTCTTTGTGCCGCCTTTTTGTAACTGCTGCCAAGCTACAAAATGTACGGCGATAGCAAGCGGCGATAGCACTGAAGGTTGCAGATCAATGTCACCCCACAGCTCCGAAATGTGAGGCTTGTGCAACCTTAAAGTTAATTATCCCACAAAACACTACGGAATATTTATAGAAACCCTGTACCTACTTATTTGAAAACATTACTGGCATGTAAATTAAGAATGACGAAAACCAAAAGCAAAGCTAGAAATACAATTCCAAAAATGATGAATCTGATGATTACCGACTAGAACTTACCACAGTTTGGCAGGCTTAACAGCTGATGATCGTGTGGCAGTGGTTCCGGATTGGTTACATCTAACCCTGCAGCGAATATGTCTCCAGTCTTCAAGGCTTGAATTAAATCATCTTGAACCACGACTTCCCCTCTCGCAACATTCACAAAAACAGCAGTGTGCTTCATCTTGGAAAACACGTCTTTACTGAACAAATTCCTTGTTTCGTCAGTCAGTGGACAAGCTACTATCACGAAGTCTGATTCTTTTATTAAAAAATCGAATGGGACGAATTTGGCTCCCAATTCTTTACCTGCAAAGAAAGAATTGAAGGTGGAATACAAAATGGATAGAGAAGAAACCTATGGTCTTTTCGGTGTGACCGGAATACAGGAATTGTGAGACTTCAAACGGCTTTAATCTTCTCATTATCGCTTGTCCAATTCCTCCCAAGCCTACTATCCCAACGGTCGAGCCTTCTATGTCTTCTCCGATCATGAAGTGTTCGTCGAAGGTCCACTTGTTCCTGAAGAACTCAACTAATTCACTTCGTCTTCATTTGTAACGAGCAATTCTTACTGGGTGATCATCAGTCGACTCTCGTGAAGCCTCCTTGAGGCAGCCAGCGCCAAAAGTACCGCTATATTAGCGACGGAATTGTCAACAACCTTTGGGGTGTTGGCAAGCTTGATTCCTCGCTTCTTCAGTTCCTCCAAGTCTATGTGGTTGATACCAGCCGACATGGTGGCAACGATCTTTACCTGTGGACCTGCAGCATCAAGAACTTCCTTGTCCAGTCGTTCTCTGGTTCGCCAAAAGATGGCGTCGACTCCGTGCACTCTCGATAAAATTTGAGAGCGTGAAGGAACTGGTTGTTCGTCATTTATTATTAGTTGACATCTAAAACTGGTGTGCCATGATTTGCGTGTTGACGTTTTATTACTTACTTCTTCCTGAGCATATCCAAAATTGATTTTGGGATGCTGGGATTTGTGATTAGAATTTTTGGACGGCTCATGCTGTAAAGAACGTATTGCGGTTGTAAAACATTTAATAGCAGTCAGTTGTGTAATTATTATCGCATTAATGGTAAATGTTATCACTGCACTGTAATATTCCTTGAAAGTGTTGTCTGATAAGTTTACGAGTAGTGGTTAGTGGCTATTTTGATAGGTGGTCTTTACTTGAAGCTAGACTTTTTAGCAAATATCAATCACCCATGTATTCTGTACAATCTGTCACAATACTTAATTACTGTAATACTTTCTAATTTCATCCAAAATTTTTTTTATTTTAAATAGAATTTTTGCTGCTGAAAATAAACCTTAGTCCTTTCTGTTTTAATCTCGCATTAATCTTAAGTGCAATTGCTGTCAGTAATAAATAAGCAGTATTATTAAGTTGCTGAATTGCCGTAATCTTTCTTATCTATCGGCATAATGAGTGTACTTACCATGGTTACTGTTGTAAATTCATGTTTAAAGAAAAAGCGATTTTATTGTTTTTAATGTACAGTGACAAATATTAAATGTTACATTTTTGGACATCCCCCGTATCTCAAGCGTTTTACAATATATGGACATGTTAAAAACGAGTAATTATAACAAGTCCTTATGTACAGGGTTACTATAAATGATTCATGCATTCGGGGCGCTTATGGAAATTATCGATTAAATCAATTTGCCGCCTCTCAGGAAAGTGACGTATACTTGATATCTGTCGATTTTTGAATTATTTTATATATTTTAATATGAGAAAACGCCTGGGAGTGTGTATTTTCAACATATTCTGTAGTGTTTTGGGGGATAATTAACTTTAAGATGGTAGAAAGCTCACATTTCTGAGCGGAGTTGACATTAATCTTCAACCTTCAACCACTATCGCTGTGCACATTGCAGCTTGGCAGCAGTTACAAAAAGGCGGCACAAAGAATTCAGAAATCAACGCCACCCGCGTTGCATGAATCATTTATAGAACCCTTGTAGAACCCAGTGATTGTTCAGTTTATGTCTACATATTTGCGTTTCTATAATGAATTAATGAAAAGAAAGTTATTCATAATTATGCGTCTAACACATGCATACATGAAAATCTAGCTATAAAATTCGTAACTTTGGCAACGTTTTAAGCTTAAAGCTTCGGATTCCATCCGTTTTAGGGCGCTAAAACATTGAAGAAAATGACATGGTTGCACATCTATGATTCCCTTTATCTATGGTCTATGATCATAACACGAGAATTTAATATTTGACAACTGTGGTGTAAGCAGTTTTCAGATTCTGATTTGAATACGTTTTTGTTCGTGTGCGTATGGATAAAATTTTATTGTGCATTCGTGTTTTATTGGTAGTATCACACAGAAAATTATTATTGCTAAAGAGCGGTGACGCCAGGTGCTTGGCAGACTCTTTAGTCATATGATGATATAACCTACAAAGATATTAAACAATACTTTACCTTGGACGCACACAAAATGTCACAACTCTATCAAACTGTTGCGAATAGAAAACTGAATAGAGTACAATCCAAACTTACACCATCCTTGCTAACTTCAAGGTTGGGTGTCTTTTATGTAACGATAGCAATTTATTTATTTTTACAGTTATTAATTAATTCACGACAGCCAGAAGGTCAAAAATGAACGAGATGAGGAAGTAATCGTTTCCAAATTTTCATCATCGAAGGAAATCGTAATTGATGTTATGTTGCAGCTTTCTGTTATAAGCGCCATCTAATGACTAATCGAATTATCAGTGATTGAGGATAGAACAGAATTCTGTTGGTATCGGAGGAACAGATCCCTGGTCTCTTTTTTGTGACCCTAAACGTGCTGCCCTCTTTATATCATAAACGCATAAATTCAGCCGTTAATGATTTATTTATTCCATAAGTGTAACCAAACGTCTATTTTTATTTTGTATTTATGCAAATAAACTCGAAAAAGCGAGCATTATGTAGAGTATACGTTAATTTGTGATCACGAATCGGGGATTACTTCTCTTGCCGCTTGATTAGTTGAATCACCTGTCTTGTCGAACACACCTGTCCGATTCCAGCACCTGTTGCATCCGGGAAGAATTCGGTGTTCATAGCGGTCCGGAGTAGTGGAAGTTTTCCCGACAGAGACTGTTTTGTTGCAATTTTATGCTTGACGTACAGTTATCAGTAAACATTTGTATAAACTGACGTACTTATATATTCTGTTTACTCGCATAGTAAGTTATAATTAATTGTTTGGGAGGCTTGTTTTGATAAGTAATTGGATCTTAGTCGCCAGTGGTTTACAAAATAACCGGCGCTTAAGAGTCGAAAAAGTGCGGCCGTTTACGAAAACAATTCGCGAATCTCTAAAACAAACACTGGGGAGATGGAAATTTTGCGGTATGCGATATATTTAAACCAGTGCGATATAAAACTGGAAACCATCGTACTCAGCAGGAGTTTGACGGCAAAAATCTAATTAATTAAGTAATACAATCAATAGATACTTCAACATGACCTCATTCATTTTTTTTAACGCGGTATGATGTTTCCCGTTTGAAAAATACATTTTTTATCACTGAGTTGTCTGGGGTGGTCCGAGTGCACAAATGTGGGTTAAATTTGACCCCAGGTCGTTGTCATAGCAACACCAATCAGAACACCGGATTCATGAAGTTGCTAGGCAACGGCCGCGGGCTAAACTCGGATCAAATTTGATCGGGCCCTTAAGGTATATTTCTGATCGGTGCATCCTTATATCATGTTTAGTTATCAAACGGGAAAGGTCAGAATGATACCGTGGTCAAGTCAAAAAGCTATACACTGGCCTACAAAATTACCTTTTTTTCTTGTTATACAACAAATTATGCCTAATTCTAAAAACAATTCATTGTTGTAAGATAAAAATAACATAACGTTTATCCCATTTTACCCCTGGAATAACGGAATTACGCTTGGGGCATTTTTTCTTAATATAATGATAGGGATTTAAGGCTTGACTTGATTTTCAAGCTGCTTGAGTTGAATTGACTTGAAATCAAGTCAAGTAATTTGAACGTTAAGTCAAGCTGAAATCAAGCAATGAATACGTCGAGTCACTTGAAAAATCAAACAGGCGTGCTATATTTATAGCAATAATTACCATCGGAAGTGTGCAATAGGTTTCACCCTCTAAAGTAATAGAGATGGTTTTGAAATTTGTTAAGATACTGGCACCTCGCTCTAGCAGGAACCATTCCGTGTCCAATAACTTTAAAGATTTCATATTATCTGTATTATCACACAATATATTCATTTTTAGGCTCCATATAAAAAGTTGAATTCCACCGTGTTATGAAATCAATTTTTGGCATCATCTTTTTTAAATTCATTGTTGCAATACCGTTTAAAATTTTTGCGTAAGTGTTCAGAATTTTTCAGCTTAGTTCCGATACCATGCTTTTTTTTTACTGGCAAATTAGTAACTTTAATTGTATTTTCATCATCGCTTTCGTCACTCAAAATATTTTCAGAACAGTCAAATTCAAAATGAAGAACATTCATGAAAACTCTCGCCCCCAAATTAATTATATGTGCAAAATACACAAGATGACAGTTTTCGTAATCGATAGTATGAATAAAATTTTTAAGTGAAATTACTATTTGTGTTGTCTGTGGTAACTCCTTGTACAGAATCTGCTACATCATAGAAATGAACTACATCTGAAAATAACTGCTATGGAGACTGTGTTGGCCATGTGCCGGAACAAAATCTAAAAGAATCGAGTGCAGTTTTCCAGTTAACTTACATATACGTTATTGACCGCTGTAATAACCTAATAACTCGGCAAAATTCTGTCAATATCGGTAGGTTAACTCAGGGTCTTTACGTGGGCTGCCATCAAGCATCAAGCTGCTTGAAAATGCTTGCTAACAAGTCAAGCAGCGTAGTGGCAGAATCAAGTCAAGTCAAGCTCGTAATTTTTCAAGTATATTTTTGTCAAGTCAAGTCAAGCAGTTCAGAGAATCCCTACAACGCTAGTTGAGGTGCAGACAGCATAGCACAGACGTGAATCTTTTTCGAAGTCTCATTCTTTTTTATGTAAAAACATCCTATTTTCAGAGGTTGAAAAAACAGCCCTTGTATGTTGTTCGAGAAAATTATGAAAAAAATTCCAAAAAAGGGTGTTCTTTCTGTAAGTCTATGCTCCTATTCATGAAATTGGTTATTAATCGGTCAAATAGACCCCTCATCTCACAGATTTAGCAACATCAATTCATTGTTTATACTCAAACCTTTACTGTTACACGGTAGACTAAAAGTAGTTGGCTTTCCCGCTGACAGAGTTATCTCATTATCAGGAGGAGCTACCCAAACCCCCAAAAGGGCGTATCTGTCACTTGGAGCACGCGATCTCTAACCATAGCCATTTGCGGAACTCCAGCCTGATTAAAAGGTATCAGAAACACGTCTTGCCGCGTACATAATGGTTGTAACCGCCGTGGGAGAAGCGAAATCGTTCTGCTGTTGGGCTAACCGGTAGGCAGAGCACTGTCCATATACAACAGAGGATGGCTGGCGCCAGATGTTGATCTCCAGCGCCGGATAGTGCGTGATGTCAGCTCCAAGAGGCGGACAATGGAAAAGTAACTTTGACCCAGTTATTTTTGTTGTTGTTCGTCGAGGTCGCGTTCCTGTGCAGTCACAGGTGGAGTTTGTCGTTAAAATACTCTAGCATTCCTCATTCTTTTGTATCTTCGTTAGTAATTTTAATTACCCCCCCCCTTATTGTTATTTTATCGGACCCGGTGGTCATATCGAGATTGATAGAGACTACCGGTAAATTTGGATACTTTTCAGAAACATATTATTTTACTGCGATGCAAGATTCAAATTAAATTTCCCGCGTCGGATCAGCTGATCGTTAATGAGTCGCGGCTGTCATATCGCGTTGACGGTACACACTCGGATTTTTTCGCTAGATTTCAAACGAAGTTGCGATGTATTTGAATATGAGCGATGTATGTGATTATTTGAATGCTTTACGGGGGTACAGAAGCTTTAAAATAATGAAGTGTCTACTTACATTGCACCGCCATTACTTTCCATCACTTTTTAGGCGAAGCGCTTTTAAATCCGTGCTGCATAAACAAAAAATGATACTGGAGTGACAGTGTTTTTGTTAATATGCTTGCAGACATTTTCATTGTCAGCAAATCGTCAGGAATTCTCAGTTACAGGTACTTTAGGAACTTCAAGACCAAAACATCTTTGACTTTCTCTTTTTACTATCTTTTTTGTAACGAATTCCATTGTATTAGCAAAACGAACACTTCCAAAACCTGGAAAACACGACCAAAGACCTCCAAGTCCGTGCTGTCATGCAATGTACGTCAACTTAGAATAGTTGTCGAAAACAACACCAAGGTGCGTATCGCTTATTTGGAATCACGAATTACATGGCAAATTTTCGCCTATAGGGAAGATGTAAACTGCACACACAAAAAAAGAGTACTATAGATACTAGTTCAGGTAGTTGTAAATGGTTATATCTCTGTCTAGAAACCAGGGATTTTCAAAGGAAAGTAAAATTAATTTTAAAATAACACTGTAAAACTTATACTAAAGTGCACAGATTATCTTTATTACCTATCTACGGTCAAAATGTCAGGTAATTATGTGACAGTTTTATGTCTGCAAAAATTATTACGACCTAAAAATTTGACAGAACGGGTTAAATATAACACCTTTTTAGATGGTGTTGATACAATACGGCTATTTCTGTTGCCTTTCGTCGTTGTGCCGTTCTCTAAAAATTGTTGCCACGAACGAGGGTTAGACCGAAATGTTAATTTCTTGGTCTGTAAAAGGGTAAGAATTAAAAAAGAATATCCCCTGGAGTGGCATAAAAAGATTTTTGGAAGGCTGAAGGCCAAAGAAAAATAAATCTATTAATTCCTAGAACTTAGGATGTTTGACTAAGTGATTAATTCGAATGCAAAACCATACTGATTAAAAAATAGTTTTTACTTTATGTTTGTTACTGTTATCCCAATTATTTATATATTTGTTTAACTCGAATAATTGTAGCATTACTATGTCGATAATTGGAATGAATTATAATAATTAGAAATGTTCAAATCACTTCAAATTCATATCGATGATATATTGATACTATAAGGAAACCTATTCTACCTACCATAACGTGACTATAATTGCATTATACGAGGGTCATGTCATATCAAGCTGGCTGTGAACTGGCGATGGTAAAAAATAAGTGCTGTCAAATGATAAAAGTCTAACATCACTTAGCTATATGTAGAGTGCGGGTACTTCACTCAGTTTATGTGTAAAAAATTCTCCAATCAGGGTAGTTTGATGCAATGGAACGCGACACTGTAGCGGATTAATGTGCGTATATTAAAATTCAATACTGCGCGAAAAAACAGTTGCCAAAATTCACGATGCGTTACAAGAAGCTTGCGGTGTGGATAGTGCAACAGTAACTTGATGGATTACATGTTCCAGAGCGTTGGACTGGTGTTATAGACGACCACAGAAGTTGGAGACCTCATACTGCTACCAACAACACTTTTGCTGCTATTTGTAACTACAATAATGAAAGAAGACCGAATGGACAAACAAGCAATAGACAAATACCAAAAGACAAATATATTTGTCTTCTTTGTAGAAAATTTAAAGGCGTGATTCCAAAAGTGTAGACGCTTGATGCATAAAGAAGTGTAAGTCTAAGGAGTTTGCGAGAAGAACTGCTGTGAAATTCTCCCACATCCCCCGTGCAGCCCTGACATGACTCCTCCAGATCTTGTTCTGTTCCTCCAATGGAAAGGAGAAAGGAAGAAAGAGAAAGGAGAAGTCCGATTTATTGATTTGGAAGGATAAAAACCCTGCAACAGCTTGCGTTCCAACCGCTGAAACATCTTGATGTTGCCGAAGCGATGGATTTGTGTGCAGGAATTCTTAGATGATCCTCGTACTTTGTTATGATCTAATACTCATGGACAAAAGTTGCTCAGCGATATTTTATTAAATTTTCAAATTTTAACTCAATTGGAACAACTTCCGTAATGACTATTTTCCACCACAAAAAACTCCTGTATTTTAATTTGTTGGTAAACTTACTGTTGGAAAAAATACGCTTTTGATGACTTCATTTTAATAGGTGAGTACACGATATTTTTCAGTGCCTTAAAATAATACTCTTTTCTTTCAGGTGCCGTGACACAAACGTGCAAAAGGTCGATTCAGAAACAGTTTCGTTATTTTTCTAAATATTTTTGCAAGTTATATTAAAGTCCACTCATCTGTCTGGGGGAACTAACCTGAACGCCCACTTTAATGTGAGCGTTTAAAAAACCGACAGAGGTCCCCATCTGCAAAGAGTGCAGTTCTCAAGTATAATAATAACAACAAAATTACCTGTATGACTTGTCGCCTGCGCCAAAGCAATCTGGGGGCAGCTGTTTCGGCTTATAAAGCCTCCTCAGCACAGCTATGGTCCAAAAGGAAAGAAGACGGCGTAAGTCTGACCGAGTTGGCGGCCCACTTTCATGAAAAGGACATCTACAAGCCTGTGACACGATATGATAAATGCTTCAATTGTTTTGGAGATTTTATAGAAAAAAATGGTCTTTTAATAATAACTTTGAATAAAAATAAAGAAAACTAGAAAAATTGCCGCAAAGCAGCACAATTATATGCTTGCCCTGTTTGAATATGAACACCTGTCAGCTAATACTAAAGTAAGCTGCTTTCTTAAGACTTTCTGGTTCCAGCTATACATCAAATGAGTTTTGCGACACCGTATTTTCTAATCCTCCGCTATTGTACGCAGCTAACGTTAAAAAAGCTAATAACCAGCGCAGCCTTTCTCTAATTTTCTTTTTTCGCGTCGCCGGACAGCTGTCAAATCGCCGGCTCCACCAAATTGGCACTAGCCGGTTGCATGCCATTAAATTACCGGAATGACACGACGTCCGCTGTTCAGCAGATGATACAAGGTGTTGCGGCCGACGAAACAGATGCGCCATAAGCCCGAACAGGTGTCTGAGCATTTTTGAAAGCCAGACGCAGATGTGTGGAAAAAATACCGGCGCACTAATCGGAAGAGTTGAGTTCAATTAGGGAGTCCGTTTGAATTAATTATTGTAAGATCGGAGATAAAGGAAGGAAGACGTTAAGCAAAGACGTAGTTGTATTTATTGAAACTGACGTGGATAAACAGAAAGGTTATTGTTATAAAATTCGTACCAGCGCTGCGTAACTATTGTATTCCCAGTTTTCTAAGGTTTCAGTAAAAATTTTAACTCCAATAATGAGGGATTACTTACCACTTGAGGTTCCCTTTAGTAGATGCCAAAATAGAGCTCATAAATCATTCCCAAAGATGGTGAACGGGCATCGCTTCAGAACCGGATTCGCACATTAAAATGCTCCCGCATAGAGAATAATTTTATAGTTATTCTAAATCACTATCACAAATGTTTTCGAAAAATTCACTGTCACTGCCCGAATCAGGTTTTAAATTAACGATCAAACTGTCACACCTCGACATAGATACTAGTTTTCAATGTCGATAACATGTTTTTCACGGTTTACCCACTTTTCAGCAATAATCTTGTCAACTTCGTTCCTAATAACGTCTACCACATTAGCACTTAAATCAGGAGAATTATTGTGTCTTCTAATTCCTCGTGTTAGATGACTCCAAATAAGTTCAATTGGATTGAGAACACACTAGTAGGGAGGCTGTCTCAACACGGTCTGTCCTTCTTTCTTCGCGATTTCATCAATCCTGTATTGATCAGGAATTTTATTCAAAAAGCCTTTTTTGATGGCTTTATTAGGTACTTCATTGGATTTCTCGTCATATAATCTATAATATCCTGTTTTCTAGTAGCTTGACGCGGTTTCTTATTCAATTGTTTTGAATTATATTTTGCATTATCCATTACTATTTCGCTGTTAGGAGATAGAAATGGCAACAACTGTTTCGTAGATCAAGTCTCAAGCAGTGTAGCATATCCATGTCCTGATATAGTCAGCAGAACAATTTTTTATATTCCTTGCTGACAAAAGATTCCACCCGCGTGCAGAATAATAATTCTTTTGCCGCGGGAATGATGTGATTTAAACAGCAATTTATTGTACCATCAGTAAGACCATTTTTCACAACTTCATGCGAATCCAACCATGTTGGCCATTCTTTTGACAAGCGTTTTATAATCAAAACCAATACAGGAGTACTGGAGAAAAAAAGAAGTGTAAATTTATGGTCAGGGCACGGGTTCGTCGTAAACCCATTTTGAAGCTATTGATTTCTACACAAAAGGACCCTCCATATAACCTTATTCCAATGGGAAAAGTATAACAAAACTTATTTTTTACAGTTGCACACAAAATAAGTATTGAAATTTATAATGATACGCAGGATTTCTTCAAATGATTCATGCAACGTGGGCGGCGTTGATTTCTGAATTCTTTGTGCCACCTTATTGTAACTGCTGCTGCAATATGCACGGCGATAGTAGTTGAAGGATGAACCTGCAACCTTAAAGTTAATTATCCCAAAAAGCACTACAGAATATGTTGAAAATACACGCTCCCAGGCGTTTTCTCATATTAAAATATATCAAATAATTCAAAAATCGACAGATGACAAATATACGTGACTTTTCTGAGAGGCGACAAATTGATTTAATCGATAATTTGCATAAGCGCCCTGGATGCATGAATCATTTATAGAAACCCTGTAGATAGGTAATTCCCTTATTCGATACGAACCAACATTTTAAACCACTGTGGTTCAAATCCATAAAATGTCGACAAGATGAAATCTCTCGATGCTTTAATACTGTCAGTGTAGCATACTCTTGATCAAACAACGAGTTCGATTCGAACAAAAGCTTTTTCGGCGAGCTGGCCTTATCCAGCCATAAACCTGATGCGTTTCGGGCAGATGGTTGAAGCGACAGGTTCAGCAGATGTACAGCACCTGTCTACAGTACTGGAAGAACACTCGCACCTGATCAGGGGGAACGCATATACACCTGTGCTGTGGGTGATCTGATAATCCACCAGATGTCAAACTTCATATCAAATTTTACCTTCTAGATTTTGTCGGTATGGAAACCTTAACACGTCAATGTTTCACGTAAACACGGAAAATCGGTAATGAGTCATCTAGTGGTGATTTGATTAACTACGACGCAGGTTCGTACGGTCGGTTAGTATAGATACCTACATTATTGATGCCCAATAAGCGTTTGAACCAGTAAGCCCACTGGAAATACCCAGTGAAGTAATATTGCTTTGAATGATTAATTTTTGTCATATTCATTTAAGCCCATTACTAGATTTGTCCACGTCAAACTTACGAGTATCAAAAATAGAGCCACCAAAAATATATTTCATATTGTATAGTCTTGGAGAAAATGAATTTTGGAGAAGAAAGCTATCATTTTTATATATGTCTTTATGTGTTACCCACTATTACAAGTTGAAAAGGAATATTATTGTATAACATTATTTTTCAAGTATTGCATTTTGAACCCTTGAATCTCACATGGCAACAAAGCACGTCAGTAATATTTTGTTTACCTTATCTTCTTCTTCTGGCACCCTTTTTAACAATAACGTTTACCCTGCACTTGTGCGCATTACACGCCATTAACCAGCTTTTAACGAGCAACCATTTACTTATGAAGTTTAGTGTTATAGTGAAAAGCGTGTTTCGAGATACTTGTCGATCACCAGAAAACCTATTTAATAATATGATTATCACTTCCAGAGTCGTGAAAAAACAAACTACAGAATGTTGTTGATCTTCTAACTTAAACGCCTGGGGGATTGGGTGTTCGCCCTCAACGTTCGATCGCTCCAATTATCGGTCTCCACACGTAAAATTTAACCTGCCCAAACCTGCTCATTGCGTTATTATCTCCATCGGTTGAGAGCACCCCAGAGGTTTTTTGCTTTCTGGCCCTTCTCCCGCATCTAGGAATCTTAACAGGCGGCCTAATATGGCAATTAAGATATGCAAATTAGGGAGCTAGGACAGAGGGTCGTTGTTTGACAGCTTTTCGCGGTGCAGACGCAGCTGTTGAGAGTCCAGGATTAACGATATTAGAAGCTTAAAACTTTTGAGTATTAACTGTAATTGTTCATAAATACACTTAACGGTGATCTCAATATTTCTTTACTTTAAAACCTGTCAATGAAATCCAGAACACCCCAGTTGTTTTATTATTATCATCATTATTATTGTAGCGGATATTTCTAGTCCACTGCTTCACGTGACTTTGTCAGTGGAGTTACACGTTTTTGATATAAAGGTATGAGAAATTATACGCCACTCATAAAAGGTATTTAAAGAGGAGTTTCCCTTTTAAAATCAATGGTATGTAGGAAAAATCATGCTGTCTGCATTAGACGTAAACTGCACTGATGAGCTATAATGATAGCGAAATAGATCTATCTGCTGTTGTTTGCGGTGCAGACAGCATAGCATAGACATGCATTTTAATACTCTTTTTAATCTACCAACACCGAAATTATCCTTGCTCCCGTTGATGCTATTGTAAACAGTAAGAGTGCCACAAGGTTCGGTAATAAGTCCCATTTTGTGCAGTACACTCTGTTTCTCTATCCGGTGAAAGTTTTTTGTTGACCAAAATGCAAAATGTAGTATTTGATCATTTTGGAAATACTTTTGTAGTCTTTTATGTCCATAGTTAATATATCATTCACACTGTTATCTTTACAGATTGATGTGTTCCTTCGTCTAATTCTCGTTAATTTTTTTATTTGACAAGAATTTAAAAGTGCAACCTCTGCAATCGCCAGATTTGACCCCTCTTGACTTTTTTCTTGGGGATGTCCCTGAGTGTCAAAATTATCTTAGCAAATGATGTATAACTTTCGACTAGAGCAATCGCAAATAGAATAATAATACAAAGCGGAGCCACGTCGCATTCAGATTTAATTTGCCCCGCCACCTGGCGAGAAACCAGAAATTGGATATGTAAATAGCATGATTCAAGGCGTAGGCGCATGCTGTACGCACGTTTTACACCCAATTGTATACACATACACGCGCTCTTKAAGAAAACACTCYCACATGGCGCTAAGTAAACTTCCGTTATCGGTTATATCCGGTATAAACGCTTCCTGCTGTCGGAAAAGAACTGGAGAATTTTACCGCAGCTTTTTAGGGGAGACCGGGACAACCGGGCTAAAGGAATTTACATTTATATACCTAGTTAGCCTAGTTAGTTTATAATAGAGAACAGTAGACCTAAAGTTTAAAAGAGAAGTAAAATTTTAATATCCGATGAAAACCTCTAAGAACGTTGGTAGACAAAATACAAAGGCAATAAAAGGCAGTGTACGAATAAATAAAAATATACCTATCATTTTTCTCCATTTACGTTTTGGAAGGGCTTCAATACCCGAAAAAGAAAGTTTATTTAGGCGTGTGCAGAGCCACTCACATAACACCGGGATGATTTCATCATTACTTTGATATTTTTCCCACTTAATGCCTCCTCAAGTTGACCAAAGACATGATAATTGTTTGGGATGAGGTCAGACGAATAAGGAGATATAGCAGACACTTAAAGTTCTAATCTTTGAAGTAAATCTAACATTTACGGTGGCCATCATTCCAAACGAGGTGTGTATAACCTGATTGTAAAAGAAAGGCATGCACTGTGCTAGAAGTTAGGATCAGAGTATGGCTGTGTGTATGTGTGTGTGGTGTAGTGCCCAGTGATAGTGGTGTGGACTCGTGAGCATTGTGGATAAGTTGTATTACCTGTGTGACAGTTATTTATAGAGGTATATGTTTATCAAAAGGTGTGGTCTAGTGGGTCCATGCATTCGGCCAATGTATGGTCGAGAGACTGCTGATCATATGTTTGTTGGCGGAGTACGGTGCTTCATCCGGTTCCATAGGGCCTGCGCCAGAATACAGGACTCTCAACGCAAATGAACTATCCTGCATTTCCATATTGCGTTCTGATCAGCTGCCCGACTGGTCTAATTAAACGTGTCAGCCTTGTCCGTCACCCAGAGCTCGAGTGCGGTAGTGGTAATAAAGGGCATGAACCTGATATAAAAATTATCTAACACTAACCAATATCTTTATTTTGGATATTACACTTACTTAGAGATCGTCTCCTCTTGGTTCAGATGATGGACTGGAGACGGTTCTTCAGTGGTTCAGGAGTTCATGGCACTTCTAACACTAAGCCCACTAGGCATGTAGTAGTCTTCCAAAATTACCCCATTTGCTTTTCAAACAAGTCAGCATAACGTTTTCTGTCGATAGCTGCGTATATTTTTTTTGCCTTTCAGCGCCATTCTGTACTGGTTTCAACTTCATGATAGTGCACCCATCCCCAGGCATCAGCCTTGTGTAAAATGCGTCGCCTTCTGCTTTAGGTAAAAGAGACCTAAAGATTAAATTAAATGTTCAGACACATCATCATTTTGAGTTATGCACTTTTCAATAGGCTTAAATAAATACTTTAAATACTTTCGTGATCCAAACCATTAAATGCCCCTCGTACTCTGTCCATTAAGTCGTTTTTAGTGGTCACAGAAGTTCTATGCACTTGATCTTATACATAACCCGAAATAAAATAATGAAGGGGTGCCAAATCAGGAGATCATGGTGGAAACTTATATATGCTGGAGCACCATCTTTCTGCGTCTTGCAAAGAGTTAGATGGATGTCCACTGAAGTATGCTATAACTGTTATTTCTGTAACTACATCGCCTGCCACGGGTTTAGTTCTTGTTGTTTGTGGTGAAAACGATACAAGATTAATGCAATTTTCTTATAACTTCTCCATTTTTTCTGCACAAATTCTACAAGTACGATCGACTATTCTATCCATTCACCATATGTTATAATTAAATTCAAAAAATCTTCATTCGAATATCCTGAGCAAGACATTTGGACTAATTATATGAACAAAAGTTAAGAAAAACGTTTCTAMTACAMCGATGTACTTCAAATTTTAGTTTGTTAGTGACAAGTAACTATACAACAGCACAGAATTTCTCTGCTATCACTACTATAAAACAGCTAACGACGCCTGCTTAATTTTTTTACAAAGTATCTTAACCCCCAAAAATAATATCAAATCGCAAATATTTCCTAAACTTTTAAGAATGGACTCCAACCAAAAATTGAAGATCACTAAATTTAGCTCCGGGATAGAAATTCTTTAAATTGAGTTCTTCATATTAGTAAAATTTTGCAAAAACGTCCAATGGGTACATATATTCCGCGTTTGGAATGCCTGGCCGAAAGACTGGGCCCCAAGGGTGGCAATACCTGTTTATCATGTATTCATGTTGCCGGCCTAAGTGTACTTCATTCGGTACCAGAGGGCCACCGCCAGGGTACAGAGCACAAGTTTAACTATCCAGTCTTCTTAAGGCTTTCACGGTCGGCGTTGGATCTAATGTTGGTTTCTTCCGGGCTGTTTTGCCGTGATCCAAGGTGTCCCTCTTTCTCTTCAAACGTTTCACTGCTCTTCGCTGGCAGCATCTTTAGTGATGTTCAGGTTTGGTTGGTGTAATCTGAACTGAACGTACTGAAGATGCTGCCAGCGAAGCGAAGAGCAGTGAAACGTTTGAAGAGAAAGAGAGACATCTTGGACCAACAGCCCGAAGGACCAACTGTCTGTTACTCTTTGGTTTGAAGCCTTCCGTGGTTGTTGTCGATAACATGTTGATTTCCGGGCTGGTTCCTACGTTGCTTATTTGACCTTGACGTTTCGACACTCATGTCGGTGTCTTCCTCAGAAGTATCCCTGAAAACTGTTACTTCTGAGGAAGACACCGACGTGAGTGGCGAAACGTAAGGTCAAATAAGCAACGTGGGAACCAGCCCGGAAAACATCATTTCATATATGTTATTACTCTATTTAAAAATAAGGATGAGAGCTACCAAGAGTAGATGATTGATCGGACCACTTCAAATGTTATACCAGAATCTCCCTCAGAAATAAAATCGACCTGTTTCAGAATTTTACTCGAATTCTTGAAGGTGGCTCGTTTTCATTGAAATATCCGGTATAGTTTAAATAAAGAGCGAGGTGAGTATGGTTTGATTAAGATCTGAATTATATAGGAAAAACCACAGTAATTTAGTACACTAAATACGTATTTCAGCAGCTACTTTCACGCGCAGTTTCCACAATCTATAGCAGATACCCACGAATCAGAATGAGCCCGTAAATCCAGCGCACTTCTTTTGGTATCCTTCGACATTCCACTCCCTGTATCATTGTATTCGTGCGACAACAGCGCTACGATGCACAAATGACATTCCGAGAATGTCTGCTGGTCGCAGTCGCCGACTACCAAGACCGTGGAATGCCATCCATACAAGGAAGACTAGGTGCCAGCGATGGGACTTAAAATCTCCGTCGTCGTGCCCGATATGGCATTGCGGACCTCGTCCACAGATAACTTCCTGTACCGACTCCTAATGTGGGTACGGAGGTGAATGTCAATTGGCGGCGTTACTTTTTCCATAGCGATGAGGAAACTACGCCCACCCGATGAAGGAAGGTTATGCGATAGATGAGTCATTGCATGGGAAGATGTTGGACTTGCAGGGGAGAAAAAGGATCATTACTGTTGCTCTTTTTAGTAGTGTTGGGAATATTTAACTTTTTCTTTCATGGAAAAATCCATTTCAAGRGTTATTTTTKCCAATAATTGTCGATTTATTAAACAAATATATTAATAATGATTATAAGAAGTACTTAATTCGGTTTGCAGGCCAATATACTTCTGAAAAAATATTGCCAGCTCTGACCCAGAATCGAACCTGAAACCTTTTGATTGCTAATCAAATGTTCTGCCACTGCAACACTAAAGCCTTCTTCAGATATTATGCAAGAATGCCATCTTATAATCATTATTGATTCATAGAGGCAAGAATTAACATTGATCATAATATAATTTGAGAAGAACCCGTTTAGTCCATTGTTTCGGTCATAGTAATTTTTGGCAGTTGTCCACACGTTCAGTCAAATTGTATTGACAAAGGTAAGGTGGTCAGGTATAACTAAATGACGATGGCTGCTGCGTAATTCATGTATTACATATCCTTTCTATGTAGTCTATTTCTAATATCTAAAAGTTATAATTTAGTTATTTTAGTTTTATTTTCTCCTGCACTAATGCTGTGATCTATCTATCCAAAAATTGATGTCTTTTTTTAACCAATTCGAAGAATAAATCATACAGTTAGTTTAAAATGATAGAAGCATTAAAAATAGCCGTTTGTTCATCCAGTAGTGTAACAAGTTTTCGGAGGGCAGTTTTTAACTTTCCGGCGAAATAGTCGCATTTCGGTCATTGAATATGCGGTCAAAAGTGTTACCCGTTGCATTAAGGTTGAGGGTGGTTGGGTTGCTATAAATTCGCTGCTTGTAATACTGATGTCTACCTGGCATACCTCCCTTTTAAAAATATTGAGTGCTCGACTGTCAGTTTTATTATTACATTCTTATGGTTATGCCCTCTTTTCTTAACAAATATACAGGGTCGCTACAAAGTATAGAACCAGCAGGACATTTCAAATTCTGTTCTGTTTCCTGGAATTTTTTCAACTCCGTGTCAGCTCTCATTTCCGAGATATGGGCGCAAGTAAGCATTTTTTTAAATTTTAAATCATTAAAAAGGATATTTTTCCTGATATCAAAAATGTATCACACTTGTACCATTTATTGATCCTGATGAGTGATTTTTCGTCTAGTTTGATCAATTAAAAGTAAAAAAGAAAAACATGATTCCTTGAAAAATGCTGTATTTTTTCAGATTTACATTACAAAAGATGCTCAAAATGTTTCCCATTTACGTCCTGACAGTAGTGCAGCCTTGAGTAAAAGTTTTCTAATGTTCTTTGTAGCATATTTGGAGTAAGTTCTGAATTTCTACCCTGATTCGACCTTTTAAATCTTCTGCATTATGTGGCCGATCAGTATAAATACGATTTTTCCGATACCCCACGGGAAAAAATCAAGCGGCGTCAGATCAGGGGAACGTTCTGGGCATTCTATCGCTCCGCGCCTACCAATCCATCTGTTTGGAAATCTCGCATTCAAATATCCACGAACGTTGACTGCAAAATGGGGCGGTGCACCATCTTGCTGAAACCATATCTGTTCAGAAGGACGCGCAGCATTTTCACGATTAGGGAACACGCGTAAAAATTCTGGTATAATGTGTTCGCGCAAGAGCTGTAAATACTTGACCGCATTCAAATTTCCATCGATGAAAAAAGGCCCAATAATGTGCTCACCGTTAATACCACACCAGGCATTCACTTTCTGAGGGTGTTGTGTGTGGATTTATTCCATCCAATGTGGATTTGTGTCCGACCAATAACTGCAATTATGTCTATTCACATTACCATTGAGGCAAAAAGTCGCTTCATCGCAAAACATAATCCAATTTAAAATGTTTCTATCTTTATCTATCATGTTCATAGCAGTTTCGCAAAATTCTATCCTACAATCGAAATCATCTTCGCTCAGTTCCTGTAATAAGTGAATTTTGTATGGGTGAAACTTCTCTTTTTTCAAAATTTTCTGAACAGATCTTCTGGTAATATGGTGAGTGAGAGCACGCTGTTGTACGGAACCCTTGGGATTCTCTTGCACATCTAGAAGGACATTCAACCTACTGTCCTCACTCGTAGCAACCTTTGAGCGTCCTGGATTTTGACGATTTTTAACACCGCCGGTTTCGTCTAAACGTTGCAATCTTTTAATAACAGGTGATCTGGCAATTGGTTCACGATCTTCACGAATTGCATTGTAGAGTGCAACTGCTTCCGAATAACTTCGCCTTCTATCTCCATAACCAATTATCAAAATTTCGATGCGATCATGTTCAGTTAACTGAGGCATTGCGATTGCAAATAACAAAGTAAATGAAAATTATCACCACTCACGAGGAAAAAAGTGTGTTAATATGCAAACAGTCTTGCGGATATAAGGATCCAGTTCCCTGAAGCCACTATAACAATGAAATCTCTCTATGGTGACCGTGAATTGATAGTGAGAGTGACAAACAGGTTAATTCCATCAATTTTACCACATGACCACGTTCAGAACTGGAGGAGATTCCGTCTTCCATCAGCCATCGCTCAAAAATTTTCCACGCTTTTTTTTTCCAAAATTCGTGCCCTTCTCCGCTCATGCCTGGAAGGCGCCGTGAAGCCGCCGACGCATTTAGATTAGACGGCACACCTGGCAGTCCGCAGTGCGGCGGCTCCTTGTCACTTCGTTTCTTTGGCTTTTGTTCAGCTGAGTTGGCCGTCTAGGTGTGACGCCCACGGTCCAGCTCGGATATACGTGGTACTCCTTCGGATTACTCATGCACTGGGACCTCCGCGTAGACGATGAAAATGCCCACGACTTCGGGGCTCCAGATATTCGGGCGCGTTGGTGGATTGCAGTCAGGATGTTTGTTAGAAGCAGCTCGTTAAAATTGGTATCGTCATTATCGTTATTTGTTGGTTTCTTTATTTACTTCACGGAGTAAAGATGCCAAATAAAGAATTAAAACGGATAGCACAGTAAGGCTACTTTGAATGAAAAACGTATTTGTCCTTTATAATTTATTGCAGTGAGTTAATTGTGATATACTATTTTATGTAGTTGTTTTTTTTTAATTGCATCTAATCACAGGTTATCCAAAGGAAACTGGAACTATAAGCCAATAAATCTAAAGCAAAAAAATCAGAAAAAATATTTGGATCGTTCTAAAACTTTTGCAGAAATGACCAAAGACACCTTACTTAGATGACTAGCATATACGAGGGTATTTAATTTAATTTATTCAATATAATCTATCTTAAGACTGACGCATTCGGCAGAACATTAATAAAGTAATTCCACGGTAATTCGGACAAAAATCAATAAATCGTAATCATCATCAATAAATAGCAGGCTGGCGGTGCTAAGTCAGAACAATAGGTCAGGTAATTAACCAATTTTATCAACTTTTGCAATGGAATAACATCATAGATGTTATTGTGAGACCAGAAGTATCCTGCGAATACAACTTAATTGTCTAATTTTTATGACACTCAACAGTTTTACAGACCGCTGTAAAACTTTACCTGCTTGGCGGCTGTCGTACTTGAAACAGGAAATGAAATCTTTCAACGGTTACATTAAAATTTAAGGAATAAATAAGCACAATATAAAATAATAAATAATTAAACTGTTGAATGTATTAATATGATTCGAAATATTAGTAACGTATGTAACAGTATTTATTAATTGAGATAATATTTTCTCTGAAAAAAAAGCTATTAGTCTAACGTTTCGATTACACCTGTAATCGTTGTCAAAGACGAAGAACCTCAAAATTTGCCTGACACAAGTTCAAACAAAATTTTGAAAGTAAATAAACAAATCACTTCATACTTGATAATAAATAACAAAAATGGCCTTCCAAATGTCACCTAACTCATAATTTCCACAATCCCTATTAAAATTATTAGTATTCCTACACATTTCTATAGCTTCTTTTATTAGACGTTTGTGATAATATTTTTCTCTATGTAAAATTTTTGTTTTATCAAAGTCAATCATGTGTTTAGTCAAATATGAGTGTTCATCTACGGAAGATTTATCTATCTGTTGGAGCCTAGTAGCACGAATGTGTTCTTTCAAACGCGTACCTACTTTTCTTTTAGTTTGACCTATGTAACACTTTCCGCAAGAACAAGTAATTTTGTAAACACCTTCACTCTCTAAATGTAATTTATCTTTAGTAGAACTTAAAATTTTATCTAAATTATTATATGTACTATCAACAACTAAAATATCGTATTTTTTCGAAAGGCCTTGTACATAAGACAAACTCAACTTCAATTTACTTTGTCCTGGCTGGGAATTTACTTGATTTGGATGAGCACTTTGATTAAAAACTGATCAAATATTCTTATTGCTATAATCATTTCTCACTAGCGCTGTTTTAAGATGAAATATTTCTTTTTGTAAAGAACTTTCGTTTGAAATCAATTGTGCTCTAACAACTATTCTTTTGAGAGGGAGGGGTGGTAGATGTGGCATGTAAATATCTGTCTGTGTGTGTTTGTTTTCTGTAAACCTTGTGTCCTAACTGTCCAGTGTTTATTCTGTAAATTTGGACATCCAAGAAAGGTAAACTACCATTACTTTCTAATTCCATAGTAAATTTTATGTCAGGATTTTGACTGTTCAAATGATTTAGAAACCTACCCAACTATTCTATACCGTGGGGCCAAATAACAAAAGGGTCATCTACGTACCGATACCAACATTTTGGGTCAAACTGAAAACTGTTTATCGCTACCTGTTCATAATTTTCCATAAACAAATTGGCTACTACAGGACTTTTTTTTGTTCATAAAACTTACCATTCCATAAGAAATGAGTAGATTTTAAACAATGTTCAGATAATCTGGCTATCGTGTAATCGAAACGTCAGACTAATAAATTTTTGTCAGTGTTTTCAAGAGACAGCGATCTTTCCGAGATTATGGACGCTGAAAGCATTCACCCTAGTATTTATTAATTGTTGGCACATACGTGTTAGATGTAAAGATAATTTTACTCTAATATGCTCAACTCTAACCTCGCCATGTTTTTTTGCATGACTTTTAGACTAACTACACTGCTTAGTGTAGACAAAATTTTAAATTATGTCTCTACTAAAAGTTAGTTTCGGATAGCTCAAACTTAAAAAAATAACATAAATTATTGGAGATACCTCATATATAAGTTGACTAGCATGTGTTATAGTCTCATTACAATCAGACTGTTTGTTAATCATAGCATAATTGATTGTAAAGACGAAATTACATATCCTGAAGATACATTGTCCTAAAACTTTAGATGGATCACTTACTGTTACTAATAAGGCACGTAAAAGGCAAGTCAACTTCACTGTGCGTGAATTTCAGGACATACAAACATTCTTTAATCTTGGAAGAACTACGCTATATCCACAACAGATTCAAAAACTAAAACTGTCTCAACTTCTTCATAACCACAATGGAAAAAATCTGTTAGTCACTCCAGAAAATGGTAAAAAATCCGGAGATACCTGCAATCGTGTAATGGGGAAGTGTTACATGACAGGACCAATAGGTTGGGTCTCAGGTAGAAATATTTCTCAAGTTGAGGGTGTCGTTTACTTTTATTTGTCAAGTGCCATAGAAAATCAACATTCTGAAGGTAAATACGATTGTCTGATGAATGTAGGGTCTAAAATGCCAGATAAGGGTCTCTATTCAAGCAGCAAGGGGTTGAATTCGAGTCTATTTCGCATAAATGCGTTTGTCACAGCATATTTACGGACATTTCCCTTGATTTTCCTTTCATTCATTGTCTACTATCACTAACCGGATTGATTACTATTACTATTATAATCGCTTTGCACATGCTTCGTTAAACCCATGACTCATGCAGCTTAAAAAGATGCAAGTAATAATGGGCCACATGTGTTATGTGTAGCGTTATAAAATCAAATCATTAGCAGTTGTGGATGTGCTTTTTAATTTGCTGTGATAGCACGCCCTTTGACATTACAAGTGCATTGCTTCATGGCCGGAGTATACGGTATATGAGTAAGCGAGAAAAGCATACATAATTATGCTTTTCACAGTTCGTTTAAAAAATTACCTCTCAAAGATTGTCTAATGGTTAATCTTCAAATCCACTGAAAAGCCTGAAAATGGTAATAATCCTCAATAATATTTGAGAAAATATGTTATTATTATTATTATAATATTATGTATCAAGTATCGTTGGGCATGCGTCAACTGTCATTTTGTGATAACACGCCATTTTTGTTACTGCTAAAATATAGTTCTTTGATAAAAATTAAGTTTGGGCATATTTTAATAAGTAACAGTATCAAACGAGCTGGAGAATATTTTTAATAAATATTAATAAATTAATATTCTGATGTTTGTTGTTGCCTTAAGCACATATGAAAGTAATTCGGTGGAGGTTGAGAGATACTCTCCACATGACGTCACTCGTTCAGATATCTCCGCCATACGCACAACGCCAGCAAGGGCGGAACCGTTTTGCGCACCGGATGTAGACTGTACTAAGAAACTAACAACGCGACACTAAATGTAAAATACAAGAGGTCAAGATGAAAAGAAGATAAATGACATATTTGACACCATTTATTTAAAATATACGTACAAAGCTAATTACATACACTTCATATTAGAAAAAAGCCTATGTAAAGATCAGAATGTAATTCAACAGATTTTCTTCTTAAAATATTCTAAGCACTGTACATATTGTAAGGCAGTAATGTGATTATTATGTACTTCTTTAATTTGGTTTCTGTGAATTTATTACTTTTTAGTAGACTTGCATCTTTGTTTTTTTCTGATGCGTGAACACTGTCATTTAATATAAGTCTCTGTTCGTAAGAAGCCCAAATGGCTGAATCACCAATATAATTATCAATTAAATAATCAGAAAATTTATATAGCTTGTCACTCTTTGGCTGAATACTCATTAAGTCAAAAACAAAACAGTCTGATAATTCTTCGGGCTTTAAATATGCCAAACCGAAAACGTAATTTAACCATTTTCCTACTTCATAAGCCGCTGTTCTATACTACGTAACTAAACCTAATTCATGAATTTTTCTAAACCCACTTTGAAATAAATGGAATCTGCAGCCAATTAAAGATATGTCTTGCCAGTTAGAGACCACGGCCTTGTCTATGCTTTTTTCGAAGTCGGCAATAACAATTTGAGGTGCCAGTGTTAAACAGAGTGCTCTGTATTTTATCTGAATTAACACATCTTATTCGGTAGAATACACTTTAAGAATATTTTCTTTTGAAGAATTAATTAATAACTCCACTTAGAGAAGATGGATCAGTTTTCAATGTTTAAAAACTAAAGCGATATAATGGCCGTTTTGAATACCATGTATCGTAAACATGTGTAAAAAGTATTTAAGACAATGAGATAATGTTCCCTCTACATAAATGTCTCAAGATTTGTAGCACATGAAAAGATTACTATGCTTTTGAACTCGTCTGCTGCTAACAGGAAATTTTCCTCTCTGTTGTCACTTGAAGGGATTTTAGTAGAGAAATAGTTTCTTCTACACTTTTTGGGAGATTTTGCGAATGAACCTTTTTGCTTGCTTCATATATGTGTCATATCTTCACAAGTTATAAGTCTCCATAGCTTTCTTTTCATATTCTAAGACCACACAAATTAGTTTGTTTGTATTTTCTAAAAAAATTGTCCACAGCTTTTCGTTTAACACCTTGGCTTACTGTAACATTTATTAAAAGTATGGTTAGTATATTGAAAAAACGAATCCCCGTCTATTTGTCTATTTAATGCCGCTTAATTTAGCTCCTGAGAATTATTCAAATCCTGCCGCGAAATTATATTTTCTTTTCCCATTATCCATACCTTGGTACTGCAGTTTTTCTCAGTACATCTTCAAAACTTTTCACCACTATTTAGATAATAGTTTTAGCACTAGCTACCACCAACAGTTCTTTACCACGGTACTTGTGAAGTAGATCTTATAAGCTAGGTGGCTTTGTCATTATGTCAGTGTAATGCTGACAGATGGCACTGCCATCTAAATTCTTACTTACTTCTTACGTGCAATTTACATTCTAATTAAATGCAAATTTACACAAGTTATCCCTTTACATTGGTGATAAGTGATAGTGATAAGTCCTACCTATTATTATGATTGGTTGGGAGCAAAGGGTGCAAATGCAAACAAACAGATACTTGTGACTAAACAAATACAACAATGGGAAATTTTGAATGAGTACTAAAGTCCAGTAAATTACTTCTAAGTAGAAAAATATAAATATGAAATATATTGGGTGTGCAAAACGGTTGTACTAGTTTTGGACATCCCAGGTAGACATTAATGACTTGAGGATTAAGTGCGGAAAAGGGCCCGCCGATAATAAGAAGTCAATCTAGAAAGAATCCTCCTAGTCATGAAACAAGACACATKATAGGCGTTTGCTGTCAGATGKCTGTGATATTTGTAATTTAAAAAAATATGTCGTTTGTGTTGAAAGTGCAGCACGGTAGKGTGATGATTTTTAACAAAAGTAGGCAGTGGTCCTAAAATTATTTCGGTAGAGAAGAAATTTGATACAGGATCTGGTTGACCACTTGAACTGCAGAAAATGTTTAACAAGTTACTCGATTTTCAAGTTGAAACTGTTTTTTGTTACATCATATACGTACATATTAGTGGCGACTGTAAAAGCATATTCAATAGATATAAACAATACTCATGTTGTGAGAACAATAATCGCGGGCAACACTAAGCCATGTAGTGGCAATTAACAACGTCATCCACCCATCTCTGTAGGGGAACCTGTACCCTGCAGATCTCCTGTATTTCGTCTCACCGCCAATTCACTACGCTGCCATTAAATTCAGTACGTTTTCGATACAAATTTTATTACGAAATTCGAAGCGACATCATTGTCCCCGTAGGATTTCCTGCCGCCGTCACTGGCCATCCGAGTGGATCAGTGACCGTGGCCAGCTGGCGCCAGCGTAACGCCATAAATAATACCGCACAAGTAGTGAGCCAGAGAGAAGAGGAATGCCACCGGCCAGATGGTCGCCCGCCAGCACTTGTCGCCTGGCTAACGGCCCCCCTCCCCCTTCGGCCGGCGCTGCAGCCTCCGGCTGATTTATGCCGCACATGGACCGGGGGTTGGCTATGGGGGGGTGGCGGTTCTGGTCCAAGAAGTTGACGGTCGTAATCGGAGAGCGGATTAATTTTGTGGATCTGTCATGTGGTGCGAGAATTTGACACTTAGGAACATGATATTTGGTAATGGTGACTTTGCTCGTAAAACATTCCACTAATCTAGTGAAATATCATTGTTTCAGTGGAATATCAACTGTTAATATTGAACTGCCTTAGTCGAATATCCACTGATCTGATCTTTATCGATTGTTCCAATCGAATATCAGCTGTCCTAATGAAATATCCAACTATTGTAATAAAATACCCACTGATTTAGTCGAATATCGTCTGTTTTAGTTGGATATACGTCTGTTCTAGTAGAATATTCGATTGCCGTGGTCGAATATAGAGTGATCTAATCGTTGTCGATTGTTCAAATCGAATGCCAACTATTCTGATCGAATACAGATTGCTCTAGTTCTAGCTAAATAGTCTACTGTTCTAATAGAACATGGACTAATCTAGTCGAATAGCGATTGTCCAATCGAATATTAATTGTTCTAATCAAATATTGATCCTGCTAGTTGAATATTTGACTATTCTAGTTCAGTATTCTACTACTTTAATAGTATATGAACCATTCTAGTCCTATATCGATTGTACAATGGAGTGTTAACCGTTATAATCAAATATTGATCTTGCTAATTGAATATTTGACTGTTCTAGTTGAATATTCTACTGTTCTAATACAAAAGGAACTAATCTAGTCGAATATAGATTGTTCGGTCGAATATTAACTGTTCTAATCAAATATTGATTATGTTAATTGAATATTTGACAGTTCTAATAGAATATGGACAAATCTAGTTGAATATCGATTGTCAAATCGAATGTTAACTTTTCTATTCTAATATTGCCTCTGTTGGTTGCATATTCGACTGTTCTAGTTAAATATTTTACTGTATTAATAGAATATGGACTGATTTAGTCGAATATTGATTGTCCAAAAGAGTGTTAACTGTTTTAATCAAATATTGACCTTATTAGTTGAATATTTGGTTATTTTTGATGAAATATTCGACTGCTGTAGTAGAGTAGCTACTTTTGCAGTCGAATATCGATCGTTCCAATCGAATATCGATTGTTCGAATCAAATATCGTCTATTCTAGTTGAATAATCGACTGTTCCAGTGACATCAGACTGCTACTATCGAATATGGACTCATTTTTTCGAGTATCGATTGTTATGATCAGATATACACTATTCTAATTAAATACCTATATTCCAATATTCGATAGCCTTGGTCGAACATGGATTGATATCAGGGGTGTATAGCTAGTTCGCCTCCTCGTGGTGCACCCTGGGTAACGCTAAATGAACTAGCACAATTAGCTATAACAACTTTACTATTATTGTTATTACTATATGAAGTTGTAAACTATTTGCTAAATAAATATAGAATATCAACGGTTCTGATTGAATATCAACTGCTTTAGTTAAATATTTGACTACTCTGGTGGAATATGGACTGGTATAGTCCAGTATGGATCATTCCAATCGAATATTAACTGTTTTAACCAATACTGACAATGCTAGTTGAGTATTCGAGTACTGTAATAGAATATGAACCGATTTAATTGAATATCAACCGCTCCAATAAAATATCCACCATCCTAGTTGAATATTCGACTATTGTAGTGAATGTCCAATTGAATATTAACTATTCTAGTTTAATTTTCCTATCGGAGTGCTCAATTCCACAGACCAAACTTCCATCCCCGATGCTTATAAATCGCAGCAGTCGCGTCGGCAAAACCGTCGACTCGCCAGCGTCGGCATTATGTTCGCATTTACGACTCCAGATGTTGTACCGTAATCTAATAGTTAACCTAAACACTGCAGTCAAGTGCACATCTGGAATTCTTTCCGAATGTGGGCGGGTAGCAGACACATCTGTTCTCCCGGCCGTCGATTGTTTTTACGCTTCCTGTTCACGACTGTGACGCACCGATTGTCGAGGGGGAGAGATGATGGCAACAAAACGGATATTTTGTAAGCTGGAAACGGGACGGGACCGTAAATTTATCGATGTAAGCCTAGGGTGCTCGGATGTGACACGAGACGTTTGAGGAATTTTCAGTCTCAGCTGTTWCGTCATTGGTTCGTTGACAGTCGTCGAGTGTCATGTTCTGAAGCTGCAGATTTTTTTTGCGAAATTATATAATGAGGTTGCTCCAGAAGTTCACTTAAATATTAACATTGAGCGTGTATTAGTAGCATTTGTTGAAACTCAATGTCGATGAGACTTAAAACTGCCGTATATGCTTTAAATTTAGGAACTGGTAGTCGAGGAGACATGGTTTTAGGTTTTCAAGAGACTCACAGTGACTTATAGTCTTTAGAATGGTATGATTTAAGCTTAAGTCGAGAAAACTTTCACTGAATTATAAATTACAAGTGAGGAAGATTTAAGTACACGTGTAGGCCTTAAGTTCGGGGACTATACGCTTTTAAATCGAAGAGAATAACGTTGAGGTATGGACTTACAGTCGAGGAGACTCAAGTGGATCGCTTTAAGTTGTAAAGACTTTAGCTGTTTATTTCGGTTTTAGGTCGTAGAGAGTTACGTTGTGGCATACTAAGTTTAAGTCGAGGAGACTTGAATAGACGTGTAAACCTTAATCGAAGAGACTCGAGTAGTAGATTTAAAATGCGGAAATTTAAGCTGAGCTATATCTTTAGGTTTCAAGTCAGAGCCTTACGTTGTTGTATACATAGGCACCAAGTCGAGCAGATTCACGTAGTCTTCTAGACTTAAGTCGATGAGACTAAAGTATCGATGTATAGAATTTAAAATGCAGAGACACAAATCTAGGAGACCAAAAGTTAGTCAGACGTTTAAACTCGCGGATACTTGAACCAAAACCGAGGCTTTGTGTTAGGTAAACATGAGTTTACGTGTAAGATTCAAGTCGATGAGACTCAAGTTGAGTTACAGACTATAAGTTATGGTGATATAGTCGTAGTTACGGCCTTTAGRTTGAGTATATTTAGGTCGAGTTTCAGCATTKTGGTCAAGAATACTTAAGCCAAAATGTAAATTTGAAGTCGAAGAGACATGGCCCAAGTCTAGGAGMTAAGCTAAGTTATAGGTTTTAAGTAGAGGAGAATTCAGTAGTAGTGAAGACCGTTAAGTTGAGGGGATTGAGTAGAAGTACAGATTTTAAATTGCTATATATATTGAAGTTTAAGTCGAAGAGATTCAGGTAGTCGAGGAGAATCAAATAGACGTATAGACTTTTAAATGAGGAGATATAAGATGAGCTAATAGACTAAACACCTTAGAGAGATTTAACCTGAGTCAGAGGTTATAATTATGGGATACCTAAACTAGATTAGAAACTTTAAGTTGTGAAGACATGAGTTTAAGTGTAAGTTTCAAGTCGATGAGACTTAAATTGAGTTGTGGACTTAAGTTTGAGCGATTTAGACGTAGGAGGTCGAGGAGATAAGTCGAGCTAGAGCTTTTTAAGTTGAGAAGACAAGTTAAAATATAAATTTTAAGTCGAACAGACTTGGTTTAAGTCTAGGAAACATGGGCTAATTTACGGGTCGATGAAAATGAGTATGGAGACAGTTGTATTGTCGTGTGGGATCTTGGTAAGGAATTATGAAGATCTTTCCAAGAGTAAGGCAGAACTGTGAGCTTCACTGCGATTAATATTCAGGTGATTATTGATATTCATTAATTTAAAGCGTCCGATAAGTTTTTTATGGGAGTTTGATAATCTCAAAGGTTTTAGTATATAGGGTGCGATATTTTTAAAATGAGTTGGTTATTTACAAATAGTCACTTATGTGTATGAAGTGTATTAAAATTGTTGTACCTAGCTCTTCAAAATTTTAAATCTCATTACCCTCTATGTTTGTTTTACGGCTTGGTGATATAATTATTCACACTTTTTTTAAGCAAGCCTCTTAGATGCCATTTTATTAACAAATTGAATGTCACACCTTTTGTTCGTTTTGTTGGCGCCTCCCGACCACTTGCACCCTAATTGCCAAACGCAAATGCCATAAAAATTTACGTTTTATTACTCAACGTCCAGCTGCGCCGATCGCACCGTCTATAATTAGTTATAATGAGTTCCTACGCTGACATTTGGCAGCATTCTGCGTCCGGACCACCGGTATGCGAAAACCAATACTACAAATTGACTGTGGGCAAACGTTTTAGCACACATTTCCTTCTCGGAACCGTGTGCGATTCCCGTTTATCGTGAACATTGCTGTCACGTGTCTGACGGGCCGCATGTTTGTAAACAAATGAACGTTGAATAAAAATACGCAATTATGTGCATGAATGGGCGACGACGTCTGGTTGCTCTTTGTCGATAAGGACGTGTCATTCATATAACGTCGTCGTGCACGTCAGAAATTGCTGTTTTGTGATTAGATTGTTTTTGTCTTCTGCAACCAGAAATATAAAAAAAAATTAATACGGCATCGGAAGTATTTCATTTTAATAATTAATAATACTTTTTACCTGAAGGAAGATTCCCACAGCGTCATCTTGATGTTAATGAACATTTCGGCGACTCTGTTGACAGACGTAATTAACAATACGTAGTTACAACGCCTGCAAGACGATTGCATAATTAATAAGAGCGGCGTACAGGATTCGGTGTTACCAAAATCTGGCCGGAGCCGACTTTAGGTTTACAATGGTTTTTTTTCTCACCGTAGCTAATTGCTCTCCATTAATACTGGTCCTGTCCTCCCAAGTAGAGATGGGTGCATCTATCACGTAAAAATTTCTCTTGTCGATTTTGAAGATTTTGATAGGTACGACTTGATTCAAGGATCCAAAAGTGGCCTCAGAACTGACCTAGGACATTTGGAGATTTTTTTGATGCTTGAAGCGAAGTTGCGGAAGAGGGATGTTTAAAAATTGACATACTGACCAGTATTGCGCGTTATTTCTAATTCTTTTAACCATAGACCGCTGGGACTTCGCTTTATTTTTTTTTATGATTTTTTTGCTTCCTGCCGTTTTGTTTGGACTAATTAGCAAGCAAAATGCTCCATCTGGCGATCGACTGGGACCAGTTTGTATTACTGTATTAATCTATTTAAAATACATAAAGTTTTATATTATTTTCACCGTTAAGCTCCTGTAATTCTAACCTATTAGCTTCTTTCTTAAAAATAGACAGCTAGTTGTCTATTTTAATAATAAGCTGTCAAGKTTTAAATTAGTGAAACACGGTKTCCCTCAAGGGTCGTTGTTGGGCCCTAATTTGTTCCTAATTTACATCAGCAACCTACAATTAAGCGTCTCTAATTGTGACTTATCCTATATGCGGACGACACAAGTTTAATAAGTACTGGTAATGATTCCCTAACTACTCGTAGAAACGTGGAAAAAGCTTTAATGAAAGCTAGAACCTGGTTTGCCGAAAATCGCTTAAGTTTCATGCCAGTAAAACTGAACAACGCATTTTTACACTATAAATATCGCCAACGAGACAGAATGTGTAAAAAAATAAAAGTAACCATTGATACTAAATCAAGTTGGCCAAATCACATTGATCACTTTGTTAATAAACTCTCAAAATGAATCCATTAACACCAAGGCTTTATCGACTTCCTCCAATACACAAAGGTATCTGTCCTATCAGACCTGTTGTTTGTTACATAAAATATCCGTGTTATAATTTAGCCAAATGGTTAAATTTGATCTTTCGTGAAGTTTTTAGTTTAAAATTACTTTTGCTATTAAAAATTCAATTGACATGACCAATAACTACAGAATTTCTCTTTCCTCTTTCGATATCAATCATTTATTTCTATCAATTCCTCCAAAATATATAAAAATATTAAACAATTTGCTGTTAAATTGTAACTTTCCTGTGTTACACAAAAAAATATTTAACAAAATTTGTCTTAAATCAAAATACTTTTCTATTTCGATAATAAAAATTTCATACAAAATTTAGGTTTAGCATTAAATTCGTCTCTTAACCCACGTTATGTAAATGATGTTTTTTCCTTTTTACAAGAAATGACTTAAATAATTTTCTTCTTACAATTATGGATTCCCTTCACGATTCTATAAATTTTAGATTTATTGATTATACGAAATTAGTCTTCTTCTTACCTACTATCTACTAGTTATCTCTTTCTTTAAACGCATTTGAAAAAAAGTGCGTAATTCTTTAAATTGCTTTTAATGACAACGAAAAATATTTAACAAAACTAAAGTTTTCTTCTAGCACCAATCATGTCGAAGAAGCCAAAATTTGGTATCTTTTTATGTTTGTTGGTTCTCTCATGGGCCATGTGTTTGATTTTCTACGGTATAGGCAGTGTGTTTTCCGGTTTTGTTCGCAGTAAAGATAAAATTCGAGTTTTGAATCATTCAGTAGTTTATAGTTTTTTTTGTAACGATTGTAATTTTGTTTATACTGGTCAAAGGGAAAAATTTTTAGAAATTTTGGAAATATAGACAATTATAGATAACGCTAATTTTACAATTTGTGTAATTTTGGTTGTCCTATTCCAAATTCTCTATTTGATCAGTGTATTTATGTGTATGTTTTTGTTATTCAGGCTACTTTTTGTTTGAAGTCAAGATTGTTTATTTCCAATTTGACAACATCACTTTTATTTAATTTTTTTTGTAATTATCATTCTATAAGGCACTAACGATGGCTTGTAGGAACTGAAAGCGCTTTTGCCATTTGTTTGATAAAGTGGATAAAGTTGGATTTGATGAAATTCCCTAATCTTTATGAAGTAATACGATTACTTTTTTTTTCAATACTCCAAGAAGGGGAGCTCTCTTCCCTATCCCCTTAGTGACGCTCTTGGTTACAAAATCAATTTGAATACGATATATTTCATTGCAAGACTGAAAAACGAGAAGAACATTTTCAACCGTCAAGAAAAACACACGAGAATCTCGCGGAAACCGCCAATTTCACCGAAAACCCGAGCCCCGTTCCGGCCACTGCTCATCTCTACCTCCTGGGCCCTTCGGCCCCATGATTAGGGGGTATATTATAATGAAGGCACCTGCCAACGAGTCCGCATTCTTCGCCCAGCACGCCTGCTATTTCTCACACTAGCGGGCGGCGAGACAAACGGCGCCAGAGCGGGCGCCCGTTCCTCTCCCTCCCCTCCCGCCCCCCGCGCCGCTCCGCCCCAGGATAACGCCGACAACAATCCCATGTCAACTCGGCGTGTACTCGTACGCGGATGCCCGTCCGAGCAGGACGTCGTCAGAGAGCCACCCCCCGACCAGAGCGTCAAGTGTCCGAAGGGTGAATCGGTTTCGCGGTTCGTGAGCTCAGGTGAATTTTTTTTCGGATCGGGCTGCGATTTTCGCGACAGTTTTTCGTGTGGGATGAAGTGGTGAGGAAGTTCCACTTGTGGCTTTGAAGAGCATGACGAATGGTAACCGCTGCAAGACGGAGTATTTGAGAGGTATGTATATTTTTTTCTTCTATATCTATATCGTGAAAACTTCTCGTGAGACATGTTTTTAGGACGCGAACCGTCGCGTTTTCTTTTAGCATAATCGCGCCAGATCCTCGGWTTTGGTGTGTCAGGTGTCAGATTCTGAATCATCAACTTTATCAGTTTGTAGCTCTTCCATTATTGCAACAATTTGTTGTTCCAAATCTGACTCGAGTACATAAATCACTTCCGCGATTCTCAAAATTTTACCTTGATAAACAAACAATTATAATCTGGTTTCATAATTAGCAATGGAACGTCCGAGTGACCATTATGTACGGTTTTGAGAGGTAATCTATATTTCGTCCCACCAAAACTGTTTTTGTTACGCCACTGGACGAATTAGACACAGTAAATGATATTCACTGATTTTTTATACTACCGTAACTTAAAGCGAACACAAAGAAATGAAATCAAGTGTTTAAAACAAATCTACCAAACTTAAAAGTAGAGGCCCAGTGTTGGAACCCTGAGGGACCCCCAACACAGTAGCACGATACTTGCTGCCAAGATATTTGAACTATCATAAAACTAAAGGCAAGGACCCGAATTTCTCTTAACAATAGAGGGATTAGGGTGGTTGTAAATATTCTTTGAGTAAACATGGTCTGCAATTCCTTTAAAATGAAAGACGGTATAAAATTAATGAACTAGGCAAAAAAGTCATTTGTAACGTTGTAGATAATAACATTAGAGGGAACCAGCCAAACGATAAGAAATCATACAGTTTGTTTTGAATCAAAACAAATTTCCTGACAGGAAATGGTAGTATTTGTGCTTATTGGCCTTAAAAAGAGGTGAAAATGACAAAAAAATAATCGGTTTGGAACATTACTGTTTAAACGTTTTATTTTATAAGACATATACATTAAAAATAATATTAGCAACTTAAAACAATATTAGTTTAATCACTAATCGGCTTTTATTATCATCGCTATCACTGTCACTATCGTTACCATTAATTTCCATAATTAGTTCATTCACAAAATTTTGTCGGTAAATTTTTCATAAAGTGTCTTAATTTGATCAATTTTCTGAATTACTTCTAACAATTCTTTTTTTTGTGTAGCTTGGGTGATAATATAAATTCATTTTGTAAAAAATTAATTTCTTGCGTTGGCATTTGGGATTTTTTATATTGTTTTGCCAAATTTTTTTCGAATTTTTTACACATAATTGTAAACGACAGAAACTCTGCCTTAAGTTAACTGTTTGATGACGCATGTGAATATTTCGATACTGTTTTTTTCTATTATTCAGTATCATATAGTTTTCACTGATTTTAAGGCACATTTACTTATCTGCTTAAGCTAACTCCGATTCTGTTCCAAATAAAACTTTCCCCTACTTATCTTCCCTTGAGTACACAATTGAGGGCTAGTTCTTTAATGCGCGTCGTTCTAAACGAATTCTGTTTTTGAGACCTTCGATATTAATAATAATAATAATAGACGCGATCAAAAGAAAAAGTCTTACCGTGTAAGATCTGGAAATCTAGCCAGGCACCCAACTATTTCATCTGCCGGGCAAAACTGTATTTAGATAATCGGTTGCAATTCTTGCAATGTCATGTTATCTAACGTTCAATCATCTAAAAAATGTATGATATCCCATTTGGCAAAAAACAAATACATACAGTTTTATGATACTTACCTGTCAAAGCTTACAGGTTGAATAACGCTAGTTGTTGAAAGAGCTTTTCAACTTTATTTTGTAAACAGAAATTTTGTGTCCATTGTGAAAGTACTGGGTATTTTGATCGATTCCAACAAATGTGAACTCAGGGAAAAAAATCAACCAGGAAGGCCCTACACGATCCCTTGACTTAACACCTCTTAACTACTTGCAGAAGTTTGACAGGTAGGAAAAATAAAAAGCAGTCTTTGATTTAAATTTTATCAAAGGCAGTCGAACTTGCTCGAATATTGGTAAAGTTACAAACAAACTGTAGAATTAGCTATAGTTTTATATAATTGTTTGACATTTCTTCCTAACCACAATACACAAGTACTGTCCACAGGTGTTTCTTATTTGTTATGTCTTGTGCTTTCAAAAATTGTCACTGGAAATAATTTACTCACCGAAGTTTGTAATACTTGGGTCACTTTAGATAATATTTACTGCAAAGGATGTCGATCTTGGAATGGTAATTCGATATATTTGAACATAAAAAGTTGACCATTTTTTAAAGTAAATGACACTCAAATGGAGTTTCTTACCCTTTTTTAGTATTCCTTCTCGACCTGTGCAGTTAAATACGTCAGCCGATGTATCTTCAAAGTATATGTAATCATTTAGAAGCATTGGGTGCTAGGAAGCATCAAAAACCTAAACAGACTTAATAATAAACGTCATTTGTGTAGTATTTAGTTGAAATATACTGAAAAACCGATTAGGATTCTTATTTTCGTTCCCACCATCAACCGCTTTTTCCCGTTTCAGGCTGCACCATGTCTACGCTGGACCGCGACTTTGCATCGGCCGGCGAAGAGGACTACTTAGAGATGGCGGTGCGATCGCCGACGGACACCAGCGAAGATAGCGTCGAAGTCAAGGTGTGTCCGATATCGCCGCGCAACAAGCGCAAGGGCACCGAGCCCAGGAAGGTGCAGGACCTCTTCGCCGGTCCGCTGAAGAAGCGCGTCTGCCTCCAGGTCAAGGCGGACACGCAGAGCCGCCCCTTCAGGCCGTGGAGCGAGGGCGTCGTCGAGCCGAAACACAACAGCTTCAGGCCTCCGACGCCGGTCTACCAGGAGCAGCCGGTGCCCCTGGTGAAGAAGAGGGATCCCCCTTCTGAAGTTCAACCGCGGGTCCCGATGCATCCGCACCTGCAGAAGCTGTCCAGCGTCGAGACGGACAGGATGCTGATGGCTTCGGCGGAAGCGTTCCCCAAGCTGCAGGCCGCGAGGAAGGAACAGAGGAACTACAAGAACATGACGAGGGAGAGGAGGATAGAGGCGAACGCGAGGGAGAGGACGAGGGTGCACACGATCAGCGCGGCGTTCGACACCCTGCGGAGGTCCGTACCGTCGTACTCCCATAACCAGAAACTTTCGAAGTTGTCCGTGCTACGCATAGCGTGTTCGTATATTATGACTTTGAGCAGCATGGTCGATGGTGACGAGAAGGGCCCCGGTACTTCGGAGTGCGTCGAAATGGTGACGAGGACTATACAGAGGGAGGGCAAGTTGAGGAAAAAGAAGGACGACGAGTGATTCGGCCGGTGTTCTATCGAGTATCGATACTTTACTCATGAATAGCCTCAGTACTCCTTTTTTCTGGGTTTATCGGTATTTATGGTGCAATTAATGAGGTATGTTCCTGGTGCTGACACCCAATCAGCTTTCATTTGTTCGATATGCTCTCGGAGTCGACATGGTGATGGGCGTATACGTATTTCATTGCAGAGTAAACCAATACGGCGCCCTCAAGTAAATGACTAYCTCTTCCTCATAACGTATGCGCAAGAATGTACCGCATTACTTGTACCATGCTGGTACTTACATTTCAGTACCCACTGAATACCGACGAAAGGATATTGATACTAAACGTACTTAATATTGAGTAAAAGTGTCGATACTTCAATTGATAGAACTCTAACTTAATATAGGGCTCCTGTTATCGATATTATTGCCAAGTTTCAAATTAAATTTGTTAGACTGTATAGTCGATGTCTAAAGTAATGAAACACCAGCGACTATTTATTAATTTTGACACCACCTGTACATTGAATACTTCGACCTTTGACGACTTAAAAAACTGACACGATGCAGAAATTTTCTTTTCGTATCGCTAACAGGATCTCTAGACTCTGCTCGTTAGACGAGTCGGTAGTGCCATATTTATGTCCGGGATGCTCAAGTTGTGTCGACAATAAGAGTACAAAGTTCCTTTGGGGTTTTTTATATTCGCCAGTTCATGCTGGCCTTCGGTGCTGTTTGATGTTGAGCCATATTAGATTGTACTTAGTATTTTTTTCTATCGCGTAGTCGACTTAAGTTATTTATTGAAAGTTGTGTAATAAATACATTTTACGATGCGAGGATCTACCTCGTGTACTTTAACAGTGTTTTTCTTTTAATTACCCTGAATTCCTAGTTTCTCCTGTAAAAATGATAAGCTGGGGTAGGTATGTTATTAGAAATTTAGACTCTTCACATGATTTGTTTAATATTAAGTTTACTGTTTAGGAATATATCGAATGTCGATAAAGTAACGGATAAAATTCAAAATAAGGATTATTTTGAAAATAAACGCTGGAACAAGTAATTTGGGATTTAAAATAGCTTTAATTTGAGACGATTGGAACAGAACGTCATTATGTTTTTTTTGTGTGACATTAAAGCCATACGCGTTATTAAAATTAGTTAACAATTTGATATACTAATTTTTCCATATAATTAGTTGCCCTCCAGGAAGTCCAGATCTAACACCACTAGATTTTTGTTTATGGGGTTAGTTTAAAACAGAAGTTTACAAAGTTAAAGTGAATAGTCGAGAGGCACTAATTCAATGAATAATTAATACCGGCGCAGTTCTTCAAGAAAAACAACAGCAAAAAGGACAAGCAACACGCGCTGTTCGCAGACGTAGCAGTGCATGTTTAGAACTCAGCGAGGGTATTTTAGAACACCTTTTAAAAAGTCATAACTATAAACAAATGTTACCGTTATATTGTATTTTTTTAAATTACGTTATAACTTGAAAAGAAGTGAGATTCGAATAAGAACATTTGAGTTTTTATTTCCTTATTTCGGTGCGAACTTTCAGATTTCAGTATACTAATGAATGTTAGGTGTTTTTTCGACTCCGCGTGTAGCCCTCTAGATTAAGCGTGTTTCTTCTAAAATTATTGAAGTGGTAAGCTTACTTCTTGTTGATGTACAAATGGCTCATTATTACCTAAATCGAGAACTTGGCTCCATCTACCGGCGACTATCCCAAACTGCACTAGGTACCCTGATATACTCGTATCCCAATTTCGTTCACTACGAATAGATTATTATTAAAAACCAATGATTTTCCTTACACAAAGGGATATATTTAAAATACACCTTATACAATACATCGAGTACAAAAAAAGAATATATACTCTAAAACAACACCACAAAACATTCAGACTTTTCGTTAATACGAAGGCAAAAAATGCTTATAAATCCATTTCGTGCACGTTAATTCCTAGCTTAGGCCTCTCACCGTGATGATCGTAGTTCTCTTCATCTCCAGACAAGTTGAGCTTGCGTATGTCGTAACTGCAGTCTTCGTTACCGCCATCGATTAACTTTTTCGTTTCATCGTCGGATTTAACAGCGTCCTCTTTCGCCAATGTTATCGCTATGTGCGGTTTAACGACCACCACAACCCTCTTACCGCCGCCATCTTGAGCTCTCGCCACCTTTTCCACCAACTCGCGGTATTCTTCGCGTTCGTGATAATACATGATCGAGTTCCTCTTGAAGACGTTCTTGTACCAAACCAGCGAATGCCTGTCGTAGGGAAGAAGGAAAGAAACGAACTTGGAAAAGTCGCGAGTCAACTGGAATTTTTTGAAATTTCCCAGGCATTCGGGAGCGCTAGTTTTGGCGTACGGAAACCCAACCAAGCAGAGCTTCTTGCCGATTATGCCGCTGCCTATTTCCTCTTCTATCAGGCGGACAGCTGCCGGTTCCGTCTTGTAAATGCTGGGGTAGTCGGGTTCTGCATTTGGAGAGATAACGTACACGATATGCGTTGCAGATTTGAATACTTCGCTCAGCCATTGCAGCGGGTTCTTGTGTTTTGTTTCCGGGATACATCGGACGTCTAAAAACACCTTTAAGTTAAATACTTTTCTTAAGGTGCGCTCCAGAGCGAGAACTACGTTGTTATGGGCTTCGGTGGATGCTATATATACGAGTAATACTTCTGTCTCTGGTGTATCTGTGAAAAATGATTGTTCGTAAAGCTCTTTAGACTGAATGAGTGATTACCTTGAATTCTGCACTGCTTGTTCCAAATGAATAACGTGTAGAGTAACATCGGGATTATTACGCTCGCCCCTACTATTCCTATCACTAGGACGTTGCTTTTCCTGCCTATTAACAAAATAAAAAGATCTATTTGAGATTGCTATTATCATATTTAGCGCTTGTTGGCCGTTAACTCAAGGGATATCCGTATAACAAGTATGCCCAGATATCGCGGTACATCATACTGATATCACAGAGTAGCTATTAATAAAGGGTTTCTATAAATGATTCGTGCAACGCGGGCGGCATTGATTTCTGAATTCTTTGTGCCGCCTTTTTGTAACTGCTGCCAAGCTACAATATGCACAGCGATAGTAGTTGAAAGTTGCAGATCAATATCACACCACAGCTCCAAAATGTGAGTTTTCTTCAACCCCTTAAAGTTAATTATCCCAGTTAATTATGTTGAAATACACATTCCTAGGCGTTTTTTCATATTAATAGAAGTATTTTTTCGATATCATGGCGAGATGGATTCTGCAGTATAAAACAGGTAGTTTGATGCCATTGCTAGCTTCTGGACATACTTCTACATGATGATATCAGTTAATATCGATATTTAAAGACAAAAATTTCCTTTTTCAACTTACCTACGAATATTTTTGGAGACTCCGTGACGCGGCCGCATACGTTATTATCGGCGCTCATGCGGCATTCTTCACTCATGAAGAATACTTTAAAGAAGTACTTCCCTTTTACGTTATAAGTGTAAAAATCCATGGATATTTCATTGTCACTTAAACTTGTGGGGTAAAATGGTCGTTCGTCGAGACATTGAGGGTCGTGGTCCCCCTTCTGTCTCCACACCTGGATCCTGTATTCTGTGACGTTAAAATTTGTCGGCAAAGTCTGAACTCGGACAGTTAGTTTCATGGTGTCAGTATAATCGACGTAAACGAACAATTCCCGATTTAGAAGCAGTGGCGCATCGAAATCGTTGAACGATGGAAGCTTGAAGATATACTTCTTTATGTTTATGGTGTGACCTAAATGAGCAGAGTATTCAAAAGTGAAAGTTTTTCCTTGTTCATTGTAGAAGGACCATGGGCAGCTGTATTCGATACTGCGGCTTGTAGGAACAGTAGCATTTTCCGAAATCGCAAATATCTTGCAAAACCTGGAAATCCCCGATTCCTCTTCAACGACACGCATATATAGCCCTACAATTCAAGCATCTAATGAGGTGTTTCGACGTTGTAGCCCTTACAAGTACTTTTCCATGATATTTCGTTTAATACTGCTCCTACTACGGTTGCATAATTTCCTTCATACGGGTATGCTACAAGCTGCACCTTTCCGAGGCTCCGTTTCTGCTTGTAGTTCGAGGGTAACGGCGACACAATGCAGGCCGCAGTTTTGTGTATCACTTGGCACCAATTCTCCGGACTTTCGTCTCCCCATATCTGCGAAAACTCAAATCAGAACGATTTTCTTTTGTTTTAACAGAGCCTACCTGATAAGAGCAAGAAGTGTTCTCGTCGACGCATAATTTTTTGTTGCTGGTCGCTTTCACCACAAAGTAGGCCGCCAAAATCACTAAAGTAAAGGCGTTCATGTCGCCCGAACCTTTTAGGGCACCATTTGCGAGACCAGGTTATTTATGTGATAAGATATCCGTCATTCTTAAGGAAAGTTTGAGCGAAATTACGAATCGAGTTAACCTTAACGCTGCGCTGCACGATTGATATAAACATCTGTGAAGTTAGCTGTGGCTGTGGAAGTGGCTACGATGCCGGTTACGCTATTTTTTTTTTGCTTTTGGAGTGGGGTGAATTGAAAAATTAACCACTGGGAATATATTTGACCATGTCCAAGATTTGACATTATTTGAGACATAAAAGAAAGAGCACGGGCAATAGTTAGGACCTTGATTAGCTATCCCCAGTTATTGCCGTAATTAGTCATCAAAAAATTGTTAATAATTGCAGCGTTGTGAAGAGGTCTTAAAGAGGCCTTAAAATCAACTAACGGCAATTCTATTTGCTCCTGAAGAATATGGGAGCGTAGATTCTAATCCTACCGACTACGCCATGTTGTGTTGGGGAGTAATCGATTGAGACACGAAGATATTGCAACGAGTTTATTGTACGAATGATCATGTGGCCACGGCTCGACGCCTCTATCATCAATCTGAGTTTACATTGAGTCCCAACTTCTATTGCTTAGGAATAGCTTATTAGTAGAGATATCAACACACTGTTTGCGGCGAATCATTTGAGTTGGTACGGGCTTTATTTCTGCATCAAAGTTTGTTGTACAGGGTGCTCGATTTAAAATAAGCGAACTCAAATTGCATTATTTTAAATGGAACACCATGTATATTATTCGATTCTGTTCGTTGAACTCTTTTCAACCAGGGTAGCATATTGTAGGGCTATCTCTATTAGTTTTCGAGATATTTTAGAAAAACTACCAGCGCCAGCAACCGCGTAGCGCAGTTCACAGTGGTGACTACAGAGACACCATACCGGGTACAAATATGGACCTGCTGGTTCGGTTCGTCTGAAAATTTTGTGTTCATTTACTAATGAGGACCTGCTGCATTTGGGACAGGTGTCAGTTGTTCTCTAGCTGCAACGGTTCGTCTGAAAAGTGGCCTAGAGTAGAAGGGTCCACTTGCGAAAAATTAATTTCTGGAAGTCCTAGCTCATTCTGACTGCATTTTTGGAATCTGGAGCTCAAAMTGCATCAATGTGCCGATTTTGAGCGAAAAATAATTTCCACAGAAAATTGAAAAAGAGCAAAGGCTAACAAACCCCTTTGTTGTTGTTTCACCTTGAAACTTGATGGTCTCCGATTAAGCTAATTTTATGTTCATTTACTAATAAACAATTCCTAACAAGATCTCTGTTGAGAGGTGAGGTTGCCAACGTAAATAGACAGACCCATAATTATTTTTTCTAATTACATGGATGATTTATGAAGTTTATTTAAATAATGTGTACCATTTCTGTCCTACGATGTTCCGCATAGCTTGAAATTTGTAACTTTTGGAATGGATAGTGGCAATTTATTTGTTGGGAAGTTGCTCTAAGTTGGTAGACGTGAGAAGTAACGTGTTCATATTCTTAATCTTTATTTAGTGTAAAGTGCTGGGTACAATAATATAAAATGGACGAACATTTCGCATATAAGACTAACTAACTAAACTGCTAGCGTACATGAGCGGTAAGCTGCCTTAAAATCTCTTATTTGGTAACTGAATTACATATATTAACAATTTGCTCAAGAACGTGTTCGATTAGGAAAATACATCGATGAGCGAAGCGGACCCTGACTTCTGTTCGATCACATCCTTCGTTTGCTTTTTAGTCTTATATAAAAATAAATAATGCTAGGTATCTAGAAACTTTTTAAAACGCTAATGACGTGCTTTAGCACCGTGATGCAAAGAGATCCACGATTTGGGTAAACGGCTTGGCTCCCCTCTCGTTGTTAAGTCGGATTGCACCTGCAGACGCAACAAGAGGGGAACAAGAACCAATCCATGAATATTCCTTTACAATCGTTATCGGGATCGTAAGCCAACAACCTGTGCCACTTGTATTTCTGTTCGCATCCACAATCGCCGGTACATCTGTTCGTGCGGACTTTCCTGAAACGAAACTCAAATCAATCACAGTCACATCGCCATGGCGTCACAACTTACGAACACACTTCTTGGTGTATGGCTTGCTCGAAGTGTTGCGTGTTGACTATGGCCCTTATTTTCCCGGCGGAGTTAGATGCCCAGTACGGCGTGACTATCTCCACTTTGCTCTCGCAGGCGTCAACCCTGAAACGTTTGAAGTTAGCGAAAGTTGGATCGGAAAGTCACTAGGATGTAACAGCGGAAATTTCTTATATTATGCTAGTTTTTCTGATGTGTGACGGGCACATTAAATTCGTTAATTGAATAACATCCGGGTTTAGAAAATTTGTACGCTTCAGTGGACGCCCTAGACTTTGACTCTTTGTTCTTGATTTCGGAGACGTTTTTTAGCATGTTTACAGTTTTCTAATCGACTGAACCAATCCAGGATATCGCGATTTTGTACCAGACTCACTCGTGTCTGTTGTAGAGGCCCATTGGTGCCATAGAAATTAAAATGTTGAAATATAGCTACTCTATAAATAAAACAGCTAATTTAACCGCCATCTTGGAGCCCACTGAGTGATAGCACTTCAGGTTGTCAGGTTGCTTCAGGTAGTCAAGTAGTGCAATTAAAAAAATTATTTTCAAACGTTATGGACAAAAAGTATTGCCAATGTATTTCGCAAACTCCATCGAACGCGCGGAGCTGTTCGTCATACTGACATTTTGATAAATAACGTAAGAAGAATTGACGTTGACCTCACCTGCCACTTTCTGAACTCTGATTATTCCTGAAGCTTTGCCTTGGGTACCTCAGCTTGCTGAAGAACGACGTACCGGCGTCCAGAGTTCCAGGGTCCGGTCCTGGATCCCCGTGCAGGTCGGGAACCCCCGGCTTGGGTGCCGCCCTCTTCTTTTTCTTGCCCCTGTTAGGTCCCTCTCCAGGACCGTACTCGGGGCCCATGTTGAATTCTCCATACATCCGTTTCATTAGTGCCTTGTTCTCGTCTATGAAAAGTTCTATACGATCTCTGAAAGCGTCAAATTAGAACCAATTATGAAGAGATTTCAAGTTTCAGGTGTTAGGAAGAGCAATTTAAAGCGATTCTTAAAAAAAGAACGAGACGTTATTGGGAATTGAAAAAAATACGTGTTGTATCACCAAATTTGGGTTCAGTAAAAACAAACAATAACAAGATAGCTCTAAATTTTGATAGCTAATGACAGCTTTCCGCAGTAAATATTTTTGTGTCTTTTGGATAGACAGGTGTTTTGACAGAGCCGTGGCTAGCTAATGGAATGCTGGCAAAATAGTCATTTGATGACCAGCGGAGTAGAGAAGCCCCAGGAACTGATAACTCAAACTCACCACTGATATAACAGATCTCTGGTCAAGACATTACTCTATTGGGTTATTCGAAGGCAACTTATTAAGCCTCATCAGCATGGTTGCACGGTCATAGTACCATGCAGACAACATTGCACGGAGCTGGCTTCACATAATAAGCCAAAACAGCTGTCCACGGTTGTTCTGATGCATACAACACACCACAGACATATTGTTATGCTTTCGGTTCAAATGCCTGTTACGAAGCGGGCTACCGATAGGTAACGGTCTCCGCTAGAGACGGTTGGGTTGCAGTCAGTCAGTTCCACATCATCTTTTGCTCCCACAATAGTAAACCCGTTGAAATTGAACCCAAAAATGTGGGGATCTGGTTGAATTGAGGGTAGCTTTGTAGGAAGAATTGGTAAATGCTACTGAATACTTTATAAATAACATTTAGGGAATCTGTCTCGTTTCTTTACTTGCTCGCACAGGAATGTTACGTTTTGAGTATGACAGAATTGCCACGCCCTTTTTTGCTCTCTGATATAATCGAATCTAATTATCCGACGTAGGCTACATTTTTGCCGATGCTAATACACTAATAACAACTAATATTGCATACTGATACTTACAATGGATATGTATTTCCCGCAGTAGGGCAGAACAACTGTTGGTATCTCTTTATACATGGTACTCCTTTTATATACTCCCCCCGGAGTTCTAAGCCTAGAGCTACTGATAACGCAGTCCATAAAATCTGAAACAAACGTAGACAAGTTAGTTGATAAGTGAGTATCGAATGAAAAGATCGATGTCCGTATCAAACGTTGCTTTCTGTACCGATACTTTGAACATCACCATAGAGGCATTAATTATACAGCTCAGTTAGCTTAGTTTAAGGTCGACGTTTCGCTCGTACTTGTAAGGGGCTTCATCAGGATAGGAATAAAGGAGTATCGAATATGGTACTAACCTAACGCGAGAAACGCTCCGAACTGAACCAAATCACAAAGAGGGAAGAAAATGAGACCATGTGAAGATGTTTTCCTCGTGTAGTCCTTCAGAAGATTCGCTAAGAATTTGGTGATGTTATAAGTGGGTGAATCGATAGTGCTAACGATGGGCCTAAGTGGAATTTACTTTTTATGAATTTTTTGAAGACCGTATAGACGAAGGGGTTTCGATTCTTTTGGATATCTTGATATACTGCTGGATTCTTAAGCATCGAATTAAGTTCTTTTTCAATTGTTGGAGTCGGGTCATAAGAAATGGGCGTGTATGGATCCATCTTGCAAAAGATTGTTGATTTTATCCACATAATCGGAAGTCTCAAAGACTACACGTCTATTCAATCCTAAAATTTATTGGAAATGCAAGATTAATGTGTCGAGTTTCGATCATTATTTGCTTCTCTGCTTCCTTCTTTCGGTCCGAAAAGAAAACCAGGAACACCACCTAATATAATTCTGTTTTCTCGGAGAACCTTGCTTTTTATGTTTCCTAGTGCCCCCATAACAAGAATCTTTATACCGAACAACCTGTACAACAACTTTACGAAACACACCGGCGCTATTAATAGCATCTACACATGTCTGGCTAATATGCTTCCTTCCCACGGTGTTATTTTCTTGAATGAACGTACAAGCGATCAATGGATTTCCTAAAGCGGACCGTGACGTGGGTTCCACGTGATTCACCGCGTTATTAGGTATCTACCGACCAAACTTCAATTACGCACGAAGACATTGATGCAGTTTTTTGCGAAAACGGAATCATGCATTAGCCTGCGCTTCCGGCTTGTGTGTTGATCTCCGTTCGGGGTGAATCACGTATTATAGCAACTTGAAAAATTGCCTCGCGATATTCGGACTTGTCAAATTAGACATGAAATCAGATATACTGTTTATGAGGCAAAGGTGATCTTAAAGCCAATTTTTTTCAGTTTTCGGCAACTAAAGACCGGCACCGTTTTTATATAAGACCAATAGTTCCTGAGATAAAGCTCTTCAAAGATTTGTGCAAAATTCCATCATTTTCAATCCTCGAGTAACGAATTAAAAGATTAAAAGCTCACGCAATATTAACAGCAGTTGATTGATTGCAACAAAAAAAGTTATTATCAAAATAGGATTTTTAAGTCAGAAAATGCAATAAAGGAAGTATGGAAAATTGTTTTTGATTTAACAAATAAATCCAAAAAGCATGAGAGCATTATTATAAATAAGAATAATAAAGAAATAGATAATCAGTTTAGTCAGCAATATACCAAAACGTTCTTATGGCGAGAATTACAGTGTGGATGACACCATGCCATCTAGTGGCAATACGGCATCATTCACTCGTTTCACGCAATTATAATGTTCTTATTCCTTTTGCAGAAGAGAAATTGCCAACTTTACTTAATACGAAACTTAAAAATAAAGGATCTGCAGGTACCTGTTTTGATGTTAAAGAAGATTCTGTATCTTATTAGAAAACCATTAACACATTTAGAACTGAGGTTTTTCCTGCTGCCATAAAACAGGAAAGTTACTACCGACTCGTGACTGTTTCCTTCTCAATCTCGAAAGTTTTTGACCATGTCTTTCTAGACAGGCTTAAAATATTTTTAAATTATCATAATATACAATACGGAATTCTGGCATGGGAGAACCTCAGAGGTCAATTTTGGGGCCCATTGTATATTCTATATAAAAATCAAACAGACTGTTGTAATTTAGATTGTCATTATATTGACATCTTTGGTGATTAGGGGAAAAATTTTTAAAAAATCTTCTGATATATTGGGTAAAGTATCAGATTTTTGAATGTTTGCAGTTTTGGGCAGTCCTCATTTTGAGTAATAATTTACTGATGCTATACAGGCAAAGAGTAGAGTGAAATGTGTAGTATTGAAGAATAGTATAGTATAGTCTTCCAATTCGTCTTGACAAAGGGCCTAATGCAGTTTACCTCAATGAAAATGTTGTTGCAAAAGAGATATTACTGATGATACAATTAATTGCTGTTTAAATACACCTCCTTTGGGCGGCAAAAGAATTATCATTCTGCACGCAATTGGAAGTAATAGATGGACCCGTAACGCTCTTCTTTTGTCGGCAAGAAACGTAAAGAAATATTTGATTCAGTTTGCAGCGGTTTTTAAGAACTGAGTTGCCAAGATTGCTAGAAAATGTCCCTGTAAACGCAATAAGAGAGCGAACGTACTATCAGTATGATGGAGTCCCTGCACATTTCCCTCGTGTGGTCAAGCAATACTTGAATGAAAGGTTTTCGCAGTGTTGGAGTGGTTGCGGAGGTCCAATTAGTTGCCCTCCAAGAAGTCCAGATCTAACACCACTGGATTTTTGTTTATGGGGTTGGTTTAAAACAAGAGCAAATAGGTCAAGCAATAGACGTAGCAGAGCATGTTTAGAACTCAGTGGGGGTATTTTCGAACACCTTATAACTATTAAGCAAATGTTACAGTTATATTGCTTTCTTTGTAATTTCGCTCTAGCTTGAAAACAAATGAGATTAGAATAAGAACATTTGGGGTTTTTTTTCATTATTTTGATGTGCAGAATACAGTCTTGGAGTTCGGTGCGTTGCATCCGATTCACCCTGTATATTATCTTTTGCTGTGGAAATATAACTTCAGAAAACTGAGAGAGAGAGAGAGAAGCGGGTCACTTTGGCCTCCAGTAAGACCCTAATGTCCATTGGGAGGACAGGGGGAGGTTTTCGAATAACAATAAATTACAAATGATACTAAGGATGATGAAAAATGTTTTACTAAAATTCTTGTAATTTGAAAAATTGGTCTAACTTTGAAAAGCTTTATCTCCGAAAACCTTAATCTCACATTAACGATTCTGGTTTGAAATTGCTGAAAATTCTATTAACTTTAAGAAAGAATAGGACAGTGTCTGCCTAAAAACTAATCATTCTGGTCAAAATCGACCAAAACTGGAAATTTTGGGTTTTTCTTGATGGTCAAAAACATACCAAAAAAGCACCCCCTTTTTATGCCTAATTTGACTGGACCAATGTGGCAACTTGAAAATTTGCCTCGCGAGCTTCGTACCCGTTTCGGCGTTGGTCCTTTTTTGCTTGACCACGCCCGGTCACCGGAAATCTAACCCGGAACTCCGGCACGGGAGTGTCAAGGTCCCGGTCCATTGACTTTCGTTCGTGTTGTTACACTTTGCGATATCAACACAATAGGAGGAGATAGTTGGCTTGTAAACACCGTTTTACCATTAATTTAATGGCATTTATGCATAATCGCGGTAGACATCGAAATGACGGCGTTGATTTTGCAGGTGCTAGCGCTCTTCGGTGATAGCTTTCTGGGCAGGCACGTGTTGCCATAGTAACCAACGTGCTACACGAAAAAAAAACGCGATATGCAAACAAATGGGAACGTGATTGACTGACAAACGGCAGCGGTAACGCCCTGGAATTTAAATTTGACAGAAGAGACACCTGCAGCACTTGCGGCGAATACGAATACAATTATTCGATCAGGTTTAGGTTTTGATCACCAATTATTATTGATCGTATAAAACACTAGAAACAAATGGATTGGGTGATCAAAACTTTCAAACTTTTTTTCATAAATGTTTAAAAGTTTTGATCACCCAATCCATTTGTTTCTWGTGTTTTATACGATCAATAATGTCTATACTATAAATTAGTCAAAAGAAAATCACTAACATATGCAGAACTTGAAGTTTTCGTTCGCTAAAATTTTTCAGTGGATATAATGACATTTTGATTGTTTGCTTTTTAATACGTTTTAAAAATGTGGGCCTAACTCAAAGACAAGTAAAATTTAGGCAATCTAAACTTACCGTAAAATGTATAATAATAATATGCGTCTTTATTCGGTAGGCAAAAATAGTGTAGATACACAAACATGCAAACATTCTATACGTGAGCAAAGGTGGATGGAGGCTGTTCTTCCACTCAACCGTCAGAAAAATAAGAATTTAAGAATATGGTACTAAGGACGTAGACGTAGCAAATGCCGTAATAAAAATATACAATGAAAAATGGGCCTAACCAGAGGTTTTTGACGGGGTGGCTGCAATCTTCATTAACAAAATCATAGAGTTGGACAAAAGAGCCAGATATTACCATTTTTCTCCTTGACTGGTGATAATTTTCGCCTAGATTGATCAATTTATTGCGAATCGGGTAGTCAAAAATTAAAAATCCATTTACTTCCTGGCAGTAGTATATTTGGAGGTAAGTTCTGAATTTCTGCCCTGATTCGTCCTTTTAAATCTTCTGCATTATGTGGCCGATCAGAATAAATACGAGTTTTTAGCTACCAGCACAGGAAAAATCAAGCGGCGTCAAATCAGGGGAACGTGCTGGGCATTCTATCGCTCCGCACCTACCAATCCATCTGTCTGGAAATATCGCATTCAAATATCCACGAACGTTGACTGCAAAATGGGGCGGTGCACGATCTTGCTGAAACCATATCTGTTCAGAAGGACGCGCAGCATTTGCACGATTAGGGAACAGGCGAATAAGTTCTGGTATAATGTGTTCGCGCAAGAGCTGTAAATACTTTACCACATTCAAATTTCCATGGATGAAAAAAGGCCCAATAATGTGCTCACCGATAATACAACACCAGACATTCACTTTCTGAGGGTGTTGTGTGTGGACTTGTTCCATCCAATGTGGATTTGTGATCGACCAATATCTCCAATTATGTCTATTCACACTAACGTCGAGGCAAAAAGTCGCTTCATCAGAAAACATAATCTTTTTTAGAATATTTCTATCTTCATCTATTATATTCATAGCAGAATTCTATCCTACGGTCGAAATCCTTTTCGCTCAGTTCTTGTAATAAATTTTCTGAACAGATCTTCTGCTAATATGGTGAATGAGAACACGCTGTTGTGTGGAACACTTGGGATTCTCTTGCACATCTAAAAGGGCATTCAAGCTACTTTCCTCACTTGTAGCAACATTTGGACGTCCTGGTTTTTGACGATTTTTAACACCGACGGTTTCGTCAAAACGTTGCAATGTTTTAATAACTGTCGATCTGGCAATTGGTTCACGATCTTCACGAATTGTATTGTAGAGTGCAACTACTTCCAAATAACTTCGCCTTGTATCTCCATAACCAATCATCATCAAAATTGCGATGCGATCATGTTCAGTTAACTGAGGCATTGCGATTACAAATAAGAAAGTGAATGAAAATTATCACCAGTCACGAGGAAAATGGAGACACCCGGAGTTTTTGTTCTTACTTAGCGATAACGAATATGGTTTTTATCCCGAAGTTTTTTGCAACACCCAAGTTTGTTATCGCACTCAATTCAGAAGTAATAAATTGTACAAGTGTGATAAATTCTTGAAATGATGTGCCTCTCGACCTCCCTTTTCATTAAAAAAGAATGCAACTTGCGCCCATATCTCGAAAACGAGAGCTGATTAGAAAAATCGGTCGAACATACTGCCTTTATTTTCAAATTCAAAAATACAATTATAGATAGAAGAAGTAACTCTGGTATTTGTCAAGGTAATTGTCGTTAAATAGCTTAAAAAAACGCATGTTTTTTGGGCAAACCAACACTGCACTTTGATGTAAAAAAGGACAGGCAAATAAATAATGGTGAATATTCCAAATCATTTAGATATGTTAAGTATGTTAGGTATTTGCAAATGTATCCCTCACTGTCAAAGATGTTAATTTGTCTGTTCCATTGTGTTTGAATAATTCAGAAGCAGCGACGTCGAACATCGTGTGGCTCCCGTAATTTTATTGACACGGAAGAGACTTCAACGATGGTCAACACGCGCAACCGGCCCACATTCGCCGCCAAGCGGTTACGAAACTGACCGTTCCAATTTCGATACCATGTGCGAAAACGCGTAAATTTATACCTTCGCGCGGTGGATTCCTCAACTTCATCACGATCTCGGAATACCCAACTGTCATTGCCGCATTAATCGAATCGCACGGCAAATTACGCGATCATTCCTCATCATCATCACCGACTAATTTTAGCCATATACCTACCAGGTACACGTAGCAGACGAGCAGTCCGTGCCGAACACCCTTGATCATGCTTGTTGTTCATCTGTTGCACTTTCGTTCATTTTCCGGAAGAAAAGGGAAACAGGACGACCGCCCGCTAACAACTGGCGCGACTGTCGCGATGTTCCGATGTTTATTGGCAAGGACGACGCTTAAACTCCGTGCACGGAATAGTGGATGCGTCGATGGATTGAAAAACCCATCTACCGACACGCCTACTACGACGGCGTCGCGTGGGAGGACGAATTTTGACGCTGTCGGGAGGAAAACGCACGTTCCGGTGAAGATGCTCCTCGATCTTCTTCTGTTTTACTTATGGAGTCCGATGGTGTCAAGTCAGGACCGCGGGGTGGGTGTCGAGATATAAGCAAAAATGTTATATTAACTATTCCTTAATACCTATGGCGGTTCTTGAATTATCGGGGTTTGAAGTCGCTAGGTCATAAGCATCATGAATGATTCTAGAGTACCTGCTTAAATACGAGGGTCATGTCAAAATTCCTGCTCACAAAAACACAGCTCGCAAATGAAAAGTATATTTTTTTAAATTAAATTAAATATCATATCCAAAAAACGTTGCCATCGCTTCGGCAGTAATGTAATGTCGTTAAATACCTACGCCACTTTTGTCAAGATGTTCCAGCAGTTTTATGCGATCAAGCGTTATCGTGCAAGAGGATTACGCCGCTATCTTTCTCATCTCCTCTACACTTTTGGAATCATGTACTTTCTACAATTTTCTACAAAGAAGACAWCTATGCAKTTGTCTATTGCTTGTTTGTCCATGCGGTCTTCTTCAATTATTGTAGCCACAATAGCAGCAAAAGCGTTGTCGGTAGCAGCATTAGGTCTCTCACTTCTGTGGTCGTTCTTTAACACTAGTCCAACTCTCTGGAACGCTTACTCCATCCAGTTACTGTTGAACTATCCACACACGACTCTTGGCAAGCTTCTTGTAACGCTCCGTGAATTTCAGCAACCGTTTTTTCGCTCAGTGTTTGAATTTTGATATACGCACATTAATACGCTGCAGTGACGTGTTACATTGAATCAAACAACTCCGATTTGAGAATTTTTTACACACAAACTGAGTGAACTACCGGCACTCTGTATACAGCTAAGCGATAAAATGAGAGTAATTCTTACACATTTTTGTTGAGATTTGAAACATTACCATTAATCTCCAGTACGGTACTCTGATATATGTTCCATAACAACATTTTCATTATTTTAATTATGCCTGTTTTCTCGATAACACTATAAATCAGATTTACTATTTAAGTTTACAGAATCTTGGGTGTATGCAAGGAAATGTTATAATTAATAAGAAATGGAAAGGGTGTCACTAATTTCATCAATGAACAAACCAGTGGGTGGTGCCATAGCTTGCCTACCGCGATCTCCGGGTCTCAAGCCACTATAGACTTTTTCATGTGGGGCCCTGTAAAGACACTTGCCTATTCAGTAGGAAAGCCCAATAATAGGGAGCAACTCATACAGAAGCTTCATGCAGCGATTTATGAGATGAAAAACAATATGGAGAACTGGTAACGAGAGCTCCTACAGAGAATTCAGTTATGCATTGCACAGGGTGGTGATCACAGTGGGCAGCTTTAATAATTGCACTGTCATTACGCATTTATTAAAAAAACATATTTTTTCTAAGCTCTCTAGTAATCTACTTCAGCTTAAATTTAGTTACAACAAAATTTATATATTGATCCAAGATAGCATAGAATACATCGTTTTTTAATACTAAAGTAAATCAAAGGAGCTTAAAGTATTTACAAAATTATACCAGATGAGGTAACATTTAACTTGAAACTGGTTACCTCAACAGCATTAAAGGTATACGAGGGTGAATGCTTTCAGCGTCCATAATATAAGATAATATTTTGATGGATACATTCGACAAAATATTATCTTATAGCATTAAAGGTGTTTGGAATTCGAATAACATTTACTATATTTATATTTATTACAGTAATAATCCGCAGTTGGATCATTCTTACTATTTATGCACATGATGAGTCTTGGTTGCTCTAATTTGAAAATACAAAAATTTAGCACAATCGAAGACACACATTTTCCAATAAAAGACAAATATAAAAATATCAAGATAAGGCAGTATCCCCTTTATAAATAAATGCAGAAACTGGTTAACCGAAAAGATTATTAAAGATGGGATTAGAAAACTGTACCGCAAATGAAAGAATATAGATTCGTATTTGTTTGGAACAAAAATTTAAAAAAATAAAAGTATAACAAGCCTACTACTGTTGGGATGCCCATACACAGTACGTCTTTACCTCCAGGATAACGTAAAATAACTGTTTTATATACTTAGTAATTTAAATAAATCGATAAAAATACCTGTAAATAAAACTAAATTTAATAACAATTTAAATGTTATAAAGAAAGAAAGCACAAATTAATGATATAAATCCACAATAGTTGATGAATTGATAGATAAAAGAGTATGTAAAGAATTAAAAAATTAATTTTTCTATAATGAATAATTCGCACCCAAATAATTTATGTATCAACCCTTAAAAATTTATAATTTTCTTTATCGTGTAAAACTAAACTTATTGTTTGTTTGTTATATTCGACGTGAACGTACTCCTTGATGTATAAAAATCATTTCCTGATATCAGAATATTTTCTTCCATTCGTGGGGTGTAGAGCTAGTTCGCCTCCCCGTGGTGCACCCTGGGTAACGCTAAATGAACTAGCACAATTGGCGGTAGATCCGTCAAAAAAGCTATCTCACATCGTACCTTATTATTACTGTTACCTATACTCTGTAATGTAATTCATACGTTAAATATAAAATAGTTACTACATTCTAACAATTTAGTTTCGAAAACTTTATCTAAATGAAAGTTTTGGGTTTTTTTGAATGTATTCTTTTTGAAAAAGATTTTTATATTTGTTAATGTGAAATCGTTGCCTTTACTTTTGAATAAAACGACCACATTCAAGAAGAATATTCTTTCGATAAATGTAAAACGTTTTCACTGTATTTTTTAATTCCGTGTTTTTTTTGCACCGCTACATGAATGTGGCATATCGGCGATTGTGTTTTTGGCTGATTTTTGTAGGATTTTGAAAAACGGCATACATTGAATGCATTTTTGCATTATTTTCTATAAATAATTCGCGACAAAACTTTAATCTTTATTCAGATAGTGAATGTTTTAGCCAAACCAGTAATGGAACTTCAGTTATTCTTACTTACTGTACAAGTAATGACACTAGAATTAGGTTTGGATGCAAATATTGACAAACAATTATTGTAAAACAGTTGCCAAGCCCTACATAGTTTGTTACAAAAAAATATTTGGTTTGCAAAAACAACAGATAATCGGGGATATATTCAGATCAAATATTATTCTTTACAAATTTGATTTGCGCATTGTTTTGAACAATTAACTGTAGTATCAAGTACATATTAATTTATTTCGATAAATATGACAACTATTAAGAAACCTTAATTATTTATTAATAAATGAGTTATATTTATAAATGTTATTCATAAATAAAACACCCGTTCAATTATATTTACTTAAATTATATCGATAAAATAATAAGATATATAGGTACCCAAAGCGTTTTCCTGAATGTGCACCTTTGGAGTTTACCAACTTGAAATGACTGTTTATTTCATTTCTAGAATAACCACCTATACCAGCGATAAAAAGACGGCTAAGTCACAAATTAACAATTTTTATTCCGAAAACTTTGAAGTCTAAAACATTTTACATCGTAATGTATAAAAACCATTAAAAGAATGATACATTGTACTTGTCACTAGATTACGACTTTTTGGTTTACCCCCGTATGCACGAAGCGTTCAAGTACGAAAATCATTATCGCGCTGACTTCGAACCCAAATTCTCCGCGTTAAAAGAATGCTCATTGTGTTCGACTACTTTTTTGCGTTGCGAGTTTTTTATTGGTCTCCTAGCGACCGGTGGCGTGCTTCGCCACAAAAAACAGGACCAGTCCACTTTGCGGCGGGTGAGGTAACTTTTAATACGCCGTTGTTTTGTTATTAGTAGCCCGGGGACGATAGCGTGAGTGCGTGCGGAGAAAGTGATGTGTTTTGGAGCTCGCGTTTTCAAAATTAACTTTTGAGTGTTAGTGATGTGGAACTATGGAAGGAACACAAACCGGATTATGCCACGTTTGACCAATGTAAGTGATGATTTGTAGTACTAAACCTGAACGATACAACAAACTGTTTGTAAAATTACTCATAGTAGAGAGTTAACAGAAGCTTCACTGATTATAATAGCGGTCATTCATAGGCCCTGGTGTGTAAGACCGATATTATCTGTTTTTATTAAATCTGCAGTAACACATAGCAAACACATCGCACGTTCAGGTGCAATAAACTGTGCAGAATCTGCATTTGGCATTTAAACAATACGCGTAACGTCGATTGTCTGTGATAGTAGCATTATTTCTAACAATCCGACTTTCACATATACATACGATATTTAAATCAAATATTCAAATGCGAGAGAGGTTTTTCCTCTTATTTTTACTGTTAATGGCATGGAACTCAATATTCTTCTTGATCCTCATAGTCTGCATCTTCTGGTCACAAAGTTTGAATCTCCAATCCACTATCATCATCCTCGTTGTCGGCTGTATTCGACTCTTTGAGGCCACTGTATCTAGTGTATTTCCGTCGCCTTCCCAAAAAGGCGATTAATTTTTCGTTTTTATTTAGAAATTGGTTGCTTTACTTTCCTCCTTGGTTGTCCGACATTAATCGTAACGGTCAATCAATATTTTTACAATGCAAGGAATGACGGCTAACATGTCATTGGTAACACCAGATATTAAAAAAATTAAAGAAAAACTTAAATGTTGCGGGAACTACCAGTATCATTAGAAAGGTTTTCTTTCGCAATACGTATCTCCAAGTAATAAGTATCCACTTTATTTTAAATATTCGGTACCATTCGCACAAAAGGCAATAAACAGTTTAATATAGGGCAACTAAATTACAAAAAACATTCAGTATTGTTAAATTTTGGTCATTTATAATTTTGTATACGTATTTCCAAAATTTCTAAATGATTTGTTACAAAGTTGTAGATAATTAATAAAAGTGTCTTCCAAATAAAAAGAACTGCAATCGTTACATGATTGTATACCTACTTTTGAACGATTGAAAACTTTATTACGTAGAAAGAGAGAAAACACACAGCTTACCCTAGAAAAAGCAATATTTAATCCAAAGGAGGAAATTTAGACAATTTACTGAAACTGGACCAACAAACGTTAAAGGGGTACCAAATTTTCGCTTCCTTATTATGAATTGTGTTAAGAAATACCTAAATTACTTAGAAAGCTATTGTCAGCAGAGAATTACACCAAGTTCTTTTCAAAAGCTTTTAATGCAAGAGATATTTTGGAAAAATCTGTGAAAAAGAGAATCACAGGTTAATTTATAAATGCAAGAAAATTATTTAGATCATGAAGAAAAAGAAGCACACAAAACGTCATCTATATAACGATAGCAAAATTTAACGATGGAGGAGAAAGCGATATTTAAAAAAAATCTTTTTCTAAATTATTCATAGAGTTCAGCTAAAAGTGGACCAAAGGAAGAACTCTTAGCTAAATATGGTTTTTGGAATAAAATGTTCATTATTGAAACAGAAATAGTAAATGGTAAATTACGATTTAATTTTGAATCGTTTAATATTTTTAAACTTCCTTAGGTTTGGCAATTTCATCAGAGCATTATTTGTTCGTTATGATTCTTAAATTTCTATTGAATTTAACAACTGGCTATTTTGTTCAACATGGAAGATACCAAATTTGCTATTAATTTTGAAATTGTGTCTGTATCTAAAAGATGGTTTGCAAGCAATGAATAATTTTGTGCCAATCGCTAATATCTTAAATGTTCTTTTATTCTTCTGCTAAAATTTCTAAGAGCTCTGCCAATTTATATGCGCAGTCACAGTCTTTATTATATTTAACATGTTATTAAATTGTGGTTGATATTCGAATTATATTACATTCGATTTAAGTATTAACTTTTACTAATAATATATCCATAAAATTTAATTTCTTATTCTCAATATCTAAAACAAATTGAATATTAGGTTTGTTAGCGTTCAGGTGCTTAACTAAATGTGTTTAATTCTTCTAAATTACCTGTCCTAATAGCTATAATATTGCTACATATATTTTGTAAAATAAAATTTGATTTCTGTGAATATTTGAATCATTCATGATATAATTGCATTCCTTATATGACAGCCAAAACTGTCAAAAAGGTCTGCCTATTGGCAGAGGATTCTTTTACCTAAGTGGTATTATTGTAATTGAAAAATTTTTGCTCCAGACTAACACAAAGCAATTTTAATAAGTCGTCGGCTATTTCATTGGTAAATTACTATTATAAATATGTTCGTTTAGAATTGATAATATTTCACTAACCGAAATATTTGTACATTATACAAATTTTTAACGTCTAATGAAAAAATGTTGCATTATGCGGAAGATTTATTAATTTCAAATTATTTATTAAATCCATCGAATATTTAATAGCAAACTCAAACTTTAAAATACTTAATTCAGAAATATTGCTTTTATGTAATTTTAATAAGCCAGGTAAGTATTGTGATATTACCTGGTTTAATTTTTTGTTTAATTCAGGAGTTGAATGTAGTGTGGTTTTAATTTTATGTATGAAACTGTTTTATATTAAAATTATTGTTTCATATAAAATTTATCATCTTTTTATGGTAATCTATTCTACTGATGATTACTATCGAATTGCTCTTATCAGCTTTAAAATTTCATTACAACTTTGTTGTTCAAATATATAAATATATAAAATTGCAAGGGACCAAAATTTTACGATTTTGAATAATTTTTTTAAAATTTCAGTTGCCCAATATTTGGGTTGCTGACATTTAGGCTACCTTTTGTTTGAGGTCAAGTCTAAATGCTTTCATTTTGACGTCAGATTTATTATGATTATGCGGTCTTCTTCCACTATTGTAGCCACAATAGCAGCAAAAATGTTTTCGGTATCAGTACGAGGTCTCCAACTTCTGTGGTCGTCTTCAACACTAGTCCAACGCTCCGAACGCTTACTTCATCAAGTTACTGTTGAACTATCCGCTACAGTAACGCGTTCCATCGCATCTTAACTACCCCGATTTGAGAATTTTTACACATAAACTGAGTGAACTACCCGCACTCTATATACCTATAGCTAAGTGATGTTCCAATGATAGACTTTTATAATTTGACAGCACTTGTTTTTTCATCATCGCTTCAGCGCCAGCTTGATATGTGCAGGAATATGACATTACCCTCGTATTTGAATTTTGTGTAAATGGTATTGATGATGGCTTTATATTAGTCAAAAACATTTAAAATAAAACGGAGTTATTATACAATCATTCATATACACTTGCGAGATAGATGGATCAGTATTCATCTAACATTTATTTTTCTAGACAAATCCAAAAATGCAATAATATACAGGGTGTTTTATTTAAAATAACGAAGTTGGTGCCCATTTCCGGTATGACGTCTGACCCGCCATCTTTTTAAATATGCGTAATTTGTCAAGCATTTAATTCTGGACAACTTTCATTCGAACCATTTTCGCCAATTTTGACTTACGCGCTCATTACAGACCGATTCGCGGTTCTCGTTTTTTCCTCATCATCCGGCTCGAAGGACCAAAAATCCCGTTCCGCGATCGCAAATAGACCGGTGACTAAGCGCCGTCCCAGATGTCGGGATGCCATAAATCGGCCCGCGATTGATATTCCTCCGCAGTGTGCGAGGTTCGCGATCGCGAAACTTCCGGATACAGGTCCGGGCGCAGGGGGTATCCCAGACGGATGCGGAGCGCGGGCGCCCCGGGCGCCTGGGCGCGTCTCGTTTCGTAAACAAACTCGCGCACGCACAGGTGCCGCCGCCGGCGACGACAATAACAATTCGACTCGCTTCTGTCTCTTCGCGCGCATATTAGTCAATTAACCGTTGCACAAGAGCGCGCGGCATTTTTGATAGATGCGGAATGAAAGACAAATAAAATTAACTGCGCTATGTGTAACATGAAATGGGGTCAGTGCAATCCAGATTGCCATTACTTCGGCTCGTACGTGAGTCATGTGCACAGTTGGGCACACAGTGGCCTCATCACGCGCAAAAATGTTGCGTAACGCGGTCGCAAAGACGAGGTCTGCACGAGAACTGCGAATCGTCATCGAATTTTTTGCCAGTTTTTAAATGTATAAATCGTTCAGATTCAATTTCGCTTCGTTTTCATCCCACACGCTACAGATTTCGTATAGTGTATACTAAAGGTCCGTTTAGAAGTAAATTATCACATCTTAAAGGAAGAGAGACGTTACAGAAACCACATGCCAGTCTGATAAATCCAAACCTATCAAGTATAATACCTACTAGATCTACACGAACTACAATACTACAAAACTGACTTTCTAATATAACCCAATTCGTAATTCCAGTTAATCAGATTAAACTGAAAGAAATTGTCACAGATTACTTCATTAAACGTTTGTAATAATATTTTTCTCTGCGTAAAACTTTTGGTTTGTCAAATAATGAACCAATCACGTTTTGCATGTAAAATAACGGGTTGTATCTGTTCATAATGGGTATATTCAACCTATTTGAGGTGTTATAAACATCAAATTTATTTCTCAAACGAGTTGTGTTATTTATGTACGTTATAAATAACAAGGGGCGTAGTACAGATCCTTGCGGTACTCCATAATTGGTTGACGAGTTGATTTTCAAACAGTGCTCAGGTAATCTGGCTATCGTGTCACCTAGGGGTTTTTTATTAAGTTTAGATTTGATAATTTCTATCGTTTCAACTATGGGTACTTTCGTAAATAAAGAAACCACGTCAAAACGAACTAAAATATCAGCTTTTGAAATACTTCAACCTTTTATAACGTCAATAAAGGCTGAAGAATTCTTGATAAATCTACTGGTTTTTCCTACATAAGGTTTTATATAGTAAGCACAAAATTTTGCTAATCTGTAGTAAGGATTGCCAATCGTATTGATTATGGGTCTTAACGGGACATTAATTTTATGGATTTTGGGCAAACCATACACAGGTATATTGGTTTTAATGATACTGAATTTTTCAATTTAAATACGTTATGTTCCTTGATCTTATTAAAGGGCTGTTTGTATACATTTCGTGTAAACTTTTCTTCAAAATCTTGCTAAAAAAAGTTATGGGACAAAATTTGCAATATTGTGTTTATGTCTTCATCTAAGTAACCAAGTTGTCTACGTGTGTTTTAACGCATCCTTGACACTGTTTACAATATTTGTATAAATATTGTGAACATCTCTGCTACCACTATGTTTTAAACTATCTAATGCATTTCTTACATATTAAGACACTTTTGTAAACTTAAAGTAAGATGTTTTATCATATCTGATCCACAGTTTGTACACGTTAATACTATAGGATTCAAATTAGTTGTAGGCAATATGTATATCTATACTAAGCCTTTTGCTGCATTACAAAACAAATTGTTAAAATTATATGCCCTAAGATTGGTTTTCATGGTATCATTTCGAAAAGACTCACGTTTACTGTGTCTAATAGACGGCAAAAATTTAGAAAGAGCTTACACGCTTTGCTTTTAGAAAAGTTTCTACAGCTCAGTACACATCATATTTTTACATATTTTGAAGTCACTTAGTTTTATTAGTGTAAGAAGTTGACTCTATTCGCGTTAAGTTAAAATTAAACAGTGTACATTTCTAGGCATATGATCGACAATGCTAATTTAATTAAATATGTGATAAATTAGATAACAAAACTGTAATATTGACAATACCTGTGCGTATAAGTTGCATTAACAGTTAAATATACAACTAAAAAAGGGATTGGATATGTATTAACAAAAAAAAAGCTAAACAGAAAAAGAAAAAACAAACTTTATGTCGAGAAAATTGAGGGATATTAAAAAGAAGAAGTGTAAAAAGATCTGTTTCTAAAACTCATAGTTTTATTTGGGAAGTATTTCAGATGCTTCTATCTGTTATCTACTTTGTATAAAAACGCCCTTCTCTTTTCTAAAACTAAAATGTTAGAACAAGACTTCTCTCACTCTCGTTCAGTGTACTGTTATAGATTGGTCTCTTTATTGTGCAATCAACACTTTCTGCGAAATCTTATATCAAATTAAATACCTACAACCTGAGACCCAGGTTGGGACTGTTATACCGTTCGCTTATGTCACGTAGAAGTTCAGCGCGAATCTTTAAGGTTTAAATTGAACTCGCGGCAGATTTTGTTTAAGCAAAAGCCCTATTATACTTTTGCAAATATTGGATTTATAATTCATAAGAGGAACATTAAACAATGTAAGTAAGAATTTAGGATGGCAATGCCATCTGTCAGCATTACACTGACATGATGACAAAGCCACCTAGCTGTCTTAACGGGAACTACAGGTCACTTCCTTTAGGAAGTAGTTAGTAGTAGCAGCTAGGTGGCTTTGTCATCATGTCAGTGTAATGCTGACAGATGGCATTGCCATCCTAAATTCTTACTTGCATCATACCATTGCTTTGGTATATAAGCAAAATCAGTTCTTGCCGTGTTGTCTACACTAGACCTAAACTGCACTACTGATGAGCTGTAATGACAGCGAAATAGTACTATCTGCAATTGGTTGAGGTGTAGACAGCACAGCATAGACATGCATTTTAGTGTGATTAAAAAAATACAAAGTTTGTTAGTAAAAGTTCTTCAGTAGATATTGTTATCAAAGCAAAAATTGATAAACAGTCTGCGTGATATCACTTATACCTTCCTTGAATTTATCCAAGTAGTCTAACCTCGCGTCACCTTTCATTTCTAAAGTCCAGTTGCTTGCCACACCGCCATAAATCTTCAATTTTTCAATGCGGCGCTACCCCGTGTGGGTTGTTTATATTTTGGGTTGTGCCCATAGTAATTAAAGTGATTCATTACAGGTATCTGGTTGCATTAATTATGTCGCTTACACGCTTGGCTGGGTGCGAAAAATCGCGTCGAGAGGCGTGTTGCATAGCAATTAGGCGGGAAAATTCATTATCAAGGTTTGAAAACGTTCTATTTCTGTATGCTAGCTGATAGCCTTGGAAACGACAAAAATGGATTTTATGTTGGATTTATGTCATTCGTTCAACGCGATTTTAATAGTGACATGTTAAAGATATGCTGGATGGAGTGCAGTCTTATTATTTGGGAAATGGTTGGCCAAATGTTGTTGGGGATCTCTTGAATTTGAAATAAATGTCGATGTTTTCACCTAAAGGCAGAATTAGTGCAATTTGAGTTCATATTAAAAAAATAGCGTGAAACATTGCTAAAATTGCCCAAAAAACAATTCAATACCTTGATTAAAAAGTTGTATCCGCAATTGTCACACTCACAAAAATGATCTTAACTACTCCAACCTTTTAGTCATTCTAGTTTTTATAAGATTAGCTCCAGTATTAACAAAAATAATTGCGGAAAACCTTCTTAAGGATCTTCAGGATCCGGTACAATTATACATTATACATTAATTGATAATAATAAAGTCCATTAGATGAACACCACTGAGAAATACCATACAGGATTTGATGTAACCTCAACGAACTTCCCCCTCAACACGTGAAAATAGCTTTAGGTCATCAGCGAATAATAGCTTTTCATAATCGATTGAGTCTACAATATCATTAATATTTAATAAAAACAGCAACGGGCCAAGATTGAACCCTTGTGGTATGCCAGAGCTAGCGAAACAAACATATATGAGTCATGATTCCACTCCAGAGGTAAGGTAAATTTATGAACCCTCTAACACCTTTAAAACCTCGTCATCGGAAAAGTGTGAAGCATGAGCGATATTAGAAAACATAATTTTGTGATCAAAATTTACTGTAGTATTGAATTTAATATACATACTCTTGAATTTTTTTTGTTTTTCTTACATTTACTGATCATTTTCAAATCCTTTGTAATCGTATTAATCCTAAAATCAATTATGTACTCCGTGTAATCTTTAGTAGGATTCACGAATGATGTAATCTACTTAAATCTTATATAATCTGTACTAATCAGTAGGTCAGATTTTCTTTTGGTGGTTACCCCCTCGTAAATTACTCTTTGTGAATTCATTTTCATAGCAACGTATGCATCTCTAGATATAAAATTATGTTCACTTTCTAGAGTGAAAAGTTTGACATGTGTACCTAGAAAGAATTCTTTATGGCGCCTTCGTTGCTATGGATTAATGTATAATTAAAACAACAGAAAACAATTCAAAAAGGACAACGCTGTACGGGTTGAAGTTTTTTCCGAAGGAATTGGACTAGCAGCTGAAAAAGCTCTAGCTGAGTTGTTCGCCGATAAATCCAAAAATTGTTACGAAACCCTATATGAGGCTATTGATTCAGAGTAATTGAAGTCGCATCGGGAAATTCACAGTTTACCTCCCAAATGAATTATTCACTGAACAACCACAAAACGCAATATTTTCATATTAATGAATCGATATCCTGATTCCTTACGCGGTGTCATAACAATTCCAGGTACTTTTGTCACTGTTTCCGTAAATTACAACGCGTTTGTGTGTGTGTGTGTCAATAACGGACTGGAAAATGCACAAATCGACCAGGATGTCGTCCCTCCGGTGATTCAGTGGGCGCGATATCCACTCGAACTTACGAAAATACATAGTTTGCATATCGTGAAATTCGTACGGAATGTCGCCTCTTCGCGGCGGCTCCACCTCTGGTTTCGTTTTTATATTCCAGTTATAAAGCGCTGAAAAAATTGCGTAACATCGTCACCACTTTCACGCGGGAGTCCTTGCCCGGACCTCGGCGTTCTGCTGTTTTTTTATCCGGTCTCAAAGCGCTGATTCAGATGAACCGTAAAGCAATTTCGACGTGTGTGAGGTCAAATTTGCGAATGCACAGTTGAGGCTAGGCCAGGATGTCGATTCAAACACAGATTTACGAGGGCATATTGATATGTAGTTGTCCTAGAAAGGGCTGCGCATTAGAATCGATTTTTTTTAAGCGAATCGTAGAACCGATTCGACCAAGCAATGTAATCGAATGATTACTTTGCAATCAGAAACAATTAAAAAAGACTTCTCCTCATTCGAAAGATTTCAAGTTTTGTTAAGATCATGAGCAACTGGGTATTTCAGCGTTTTTTTTTATTATACATACGATCCAACTGAAATAAGATTGCCGTGTTTTTTATTTCTTTCAATATTGCGTATAACTTGACATATTAATTAATATAATTTGAAGAATTCAGTTGTAACGTCATAAGTGAACAATCTGGTTGTACCGTGTTAAAATGAGAGGGATAAACAACAATCGGAGTAAGTAGCAACATCGCGTACAGCTGACAGTACAGTGACAGCTGAGCTGAATCATCTGTAAACGTGTTTTTTTATGCGTTGTGTTTGTTTTCTTTTGTTTATCGTTCGTTGTTCATACGTTAATTAAGCATCATCAAACACAAACACAGCAAATCCAATACCAGAACAAGATGATAACGTTTACAAAACCACATGTGTTTACAACACAGAAATCTTATTTATTACATAGAACGCTTATATATAAGACCTGCGCGTGAAAAATCTATGCCAATACGTGTGTTCGCGAAAGAAGCAGCGGGTTTGGGACGCATGCTCAAAACGTACAATTTTAAGACGTCGAAAAGGTCTGTCTTTGTCTTTCATCTCTCTGTCCCTGTCAGTGTGTTACTTCAGGTCGTACAGGTTATGTTTATGTTCAAAAAATGCGGTATTTGATAACCCCAAATCCCATTTTTGCTAATGTATGTAAAACAATTTGATTCGTTTCTGACCGAAAACGCTTCATTTGGAAATTCTTGTCATTATAGTCAAAACGAACATTGAAAGGTTATCTTCCTGTCTTTCCAAACAGGCAGGGCCAATAATAATTTTAAAAAATACGAGAAATACGGCAATTTGTTGCCTGGTTAAGTCTCGTTTCAAAAAGTCTGGACACGTCCACTTTTCTTTCTTCATCTTGTGCATATTCTTGACAGTGCTTTAAATTTTAAAGGACGTAAGTACATAAATGACAGTGGCTGACAGACATCAACCGGCACGAACCTATAATATTTAACCGGTAATTATGATGTTGCATTTTCTAACAGCTCCTTTAGTACAAAAACATTGAATATGTGATATAAATTTTCTGTAACCAACCCTGATTTAGGCTGATAATTGTTAGTCCGGTTCTGACTTGCTTTCAAAGCGAATACGCCAACGGGTCCTGCGCAGTTTCAATTCAGCACAAACTTGTACTTATATATTTAGCGTTCTATGTAAATATACGATTTCTGTGGTTTACAATCAGCTTGTCTGACGCCCGACATCCGACCGTGATTTGACAGCCACAAAAGAATGCAAAAGTAACACTGTTGACAAGTTGCGTATTTCCCTTTTCAGTTAAATCATCACATCCTTTGGAGGGCGTTTTAAAATAGTTCAACTTTGACTTGAGTATTCACGTACTTAAATACACTTTTTATACCAACCAACGTAGGGAATTATTTACATATGTTACAATTAGTAACGAAACTATAGTGAATTCCGTAATTATTACTTCACTGAAACAACCAATTTTGGAAATTTTTGAGGTAGAGCCTCAGGATAATTTTTGGTACGCGTTAAACAAAATTAGTAAACAAGCAAACAGAGATTCTCATGGGCGTATTTTAAAGCAACGTTGTGTTTAGATTTTTCGGAGATATCGATTTTCTGGTAGGCTATATCAAATGGGCCTCCTAGCGGCAAAGTTATGTTCTTCATATTTTTTTGTAAAATCTATGTGGCTATAGTTTTTTTTTAAATTACTGATCACCTTGTATATCAATATGTCCCCATGATGTAGATGTGTTTGTTGGCAAAACTTGTGCCGCCAACCGCGACGCGTTCGACTGCGTTTCAAACGAGATCCCCGTGAAGGCTGACCAATGTGTTCAATAGTGAAAGGACCAACCGCTGACCCTTGCGCTATGCTACAATTCAGTCCACTCTCTCTTGACTTTGCATTGTTACGTTAGCCGTCGTCACGTGGCGAGGTTTATACCCGTACATTTTTTCCTCTTGCACGAGCCCTTCACCCACAGCTCGGCGAAAACGCGTAAGCGATGACGTATATGACGGGCCACTAACCCAGTTTTGTCGCGAAACCTGGTAACCGCTGGAGAAAGCTTTTTTTAATTTTCGGATACGGAGAAACCAAAATTAGTGAAAAATAGATATAACATTGTCATTTTTTTTATCAGAATGTTCGAGATTTTATATAACCTAAAAGTTGTACTTTTTAATTATGATATAATATACCATCGTGAAAATTAAAAAAAGAACGAAATCTGCCTTTTTCTTATAGAGTAAAGACATCACTTTCGTAGTCGGATAGTACGTCCCTTATGGCGATGATAAAATAACATCACCTATATGTTTCAGCTGAATAATGTAAAAAAATCTCTCACTCACTTCTCACTTATTACAAGAACTGAGGGTATATGATTTCCATCGTGGGATAGAATTTTGCGAAACTGCTATGTACATGATAGATGAAGATAGAAACATTTTAAATTGGATTATGTTTTCTGATGAAGCGACCTTTTGCCTGAATGGTAACGTGAATAGACATAATTGCTGACATTGGTCGGACACAAATCCACATTGGATGGAACAAGTCCACACACAACACCCTCAGAAAGTGATAGTCTGGTGTGGTATTATCGGTGAGCACATTATCGGGTCTTTTTTCATCGATAGAAATTTGAATACGGTCAAGTATTTGCAGCTCTTGCGCGAACACATACCAGAACTTATTCGCCAGTTCCCTAATCTTGAAAATGCTGCGCGTCCTTCTAAATCGATATGGTTTCAGAAAGATGGTGCACCGCCCCATTTTGCAGTCAACGTTCGTGGATATTTGAATGCGATATTTCAAGACAAATGGTTTGGTAGGCGCGGAGCGATAGAATGCCCGGCACGTTCCCCTGATCTGACGCCGCTTAATATTTTCCTGGGGGGGGGGGGGGGGGTATCAGCCGATAGCCGTTCAGCATGGGCTGATCGGCCACATAATGCAGAAGATTTAAAATGACGAATCAGGGCAGAAATTCAGAACTTACCTCCAAATTATGCTACGAAGAACATTAAATAACTGCCAGAAAGTAAATGGGGAATATTTTGAGCATCTTCTGTAATGCAAATCTGAAAAAATACTGTCTTTTTCATGGAATCATGTTTTTCTTTTTTACTTTTAGGGTACCCGATTCGCAATAATTTGATCGAACTAGACGAATTAGACCAGTCAAGGAAAAATAGTAATACCTGGCTTTTTTGTCCATTTTAGTGATAAAGAAAATTGTTTTTATTCTTTTCGTTCCTTGTTAGGCTCAATTATTTTATTTGCACTTTTCTCAACTAAGAAGCAATTAATTGTACAAATGTGATACATTTTTGAAATGAGGAAAAATATCATTTTCAATGATGTTCCTTTTGACCCCCCTTCCCATTTAAAAAAATGTAACTTGCTCCCATGTCTCGGAAAGAAGAGCAGACAAGGAGTTGGAAAAATTCCAGAAAGTGCATTTTAATTACCCATAGGCCCATGCACAATTTCAGAAGAATCGGTCGAACAGAACCTGAAATATCCGACCCCGTACGTTTTATTATAACAGGGAACATTATTATTATTATTATTTATTATCATTACTCTTAACGCGCTCCCAAGAATTCGATCGAAATTTTCGGGACAATGCCAACTTCGCCCACGTCGTCGGTCTTTTGCCGTTCTGAATTCATTGGCCATGGCATTTGCTGGAGCGCAAAGCGATTTTTTTTTTATTGAGCTGATTGATACGTGCTCTTCTTTATGGCGGCCGGTCGCTTCCGCCATGGCGGTTCGGATAAATCCTGAAGACATTTCGGCCAAAAGCCAGCGTCTAAATTTGGATTTCGGACGAAAATGCGGAGAAAGGTCACCTCGCGCGTTGTGTAATACTTTTCGTCGTGCGGCGACGACGGAGAAGTTCAATTGACTCATCTAGGAAGCTTTCACGCGATTGGGCATCGCACGCGTTGCGTAACGCATGTTCGGCTACTGGGTTTTCTGTAATATCGCCAAAACAAACGCTAATCGCCGCGGGAATCCGCGTAAATGAATTATTTGTTCGTTATGCAAGCGGGAGCTAAGTGGAAATTGCAAATCCTTAGTCGTACGGACTACAGATGTCACTGGCAGAGATGGGTATGTTTTGATGGTAACACATTTAATGAAAGGGGCTTCATTTTTTGAAGATGATGATCCTCCAATCCATAGTTTTTTAAGGATTGATTTGATGATGTTTCGGTGAAGCAGTAGTCAGCTTCTATTTGGTTTTCGGATGACCATTTGCCAAAACAGATGACGCAATTGATCATCAGTTTCGGTTCTTCTGTGTCTTGTAAAAATCATCACGTGAGATTTTGTTTACCACCAGCTAAGTAGAAACACCCTACACTACGACTGCCCATATCAGAAATATTTGTCAAAGTCCCAATTTTATCGTTGGTTAGTGGTGGTTGCCTGGAGGAAAGACTGGGGCCCAGGGATGGCGTGATTTAGTCGTGCTTCCATGTAGCGTTTTGATGGGTTGCCCGACTGGTCTAATTAAGCCCAGAAATTAAGTGGGGTAATGGCAAAAAAGAGCTCGAATAGATATAAGACTGATAAACAAATTAGTTAACACTAACCAATACTGACAAACATACGCTCCTTTCTATTTTGAATACTAAACATGTTCGTAGAGATCCGATAAATCTAAGTCCTTAAACTTGCATGTTTTTCAGTTCTAATTGGACGGAACAAAGTTGCCTGCTGATATCCAATTATTCGACGGGTTGTTGGAAGTAATTTCGTGAATTAAACTCTTAGAATTTTATGTATTATAGTTCTTTAATTTCTGTATCTTGTTTAAGTTGCAATTTCATGATGATGTTGACTTTTCCTTGTGTGATTTCATCTATGTTTGTCCATTGCTTGCTAGAGCTCTAGATGGGGTGATGTTCTACGGGATCATTCTTGTCTGTGTACATTTTTATATATTAGAGAKTTGTACGACTTCCATGGCTTCCTGGTCTCTAGACAAAATGTTGCTATCACACCAAGTCTAGATATTTTTTATACTACGTAGTAATTTGTGTTGAACAGCAAGTGTGAATTCGTCTCTAATAATCAACGATGTTATCATCCACAAATTGGCTTAAAGACTCTGTAACTACAGTAGGCAAATCGTGTAGTAAGAATAGAAGTGGACCTAGTACTGAGTCTTGCGGCACACCATAGACTATGGGTTTTTATATGAATTGAATATCATCGTGACTGTCATGACTCTTTCGAAGCCATGGCTTGCTTAACCTCAAATTACTTGTAAAAACAAAGCCCACTCACTTACCGGTATCTGAACGAAGCTCCCATTGTTCAAAACGGGATACGAATACAAAGGAACCACCGGCACAGTCCCGTTCTTCAAGAAGATCGGTCCCTGTATGGGAGTGACCGCCTGCGGTCCCCCCTCACCCTCCGCGTCGTCGTAATAATCGTCGTCATAGTCTATAACCGCGTGCACTCTAGTCTTCGATCCGCCACCCTGCACCCTCGTGTAGGTCGGCGCCTTCTGCGGCGGCGCTCCGTCCCCCGCCCGTCCCGCGGGGTAGTCCTCCCCCCTGAAGGGGTTGGGGGGCGCCGGATACGAGTAGGGACCCTCCTGCTGGGGAGGCTGTGGCAGCGGCGGCGGTTGCGGGTAGAACTGCGTCGTCAGGGGCGAGGGGGTGGCCAGGTAGGGGGCGCTGAAGTTGAGCAGGGCCATAATCACATCTCGTCGCTAGGGGACCATGATGGGTGCGGTGCGTCGGGCGCGGGGCAGTCTGAAACGAAGAAGGGGCGATTATGGTTATTTTATTTTGAATGGCGTGGGAATTTTGTTCGTAATTAATGGTGCCGCGGGTTTTTCGGCAGAGCGTTTCGTCAGCAATGCCGGCATCTTTAGAAGCATTGCTGGTGAAAACTGCCTTGAGCTATGAGGTTTAAGTTTCGATGAAGTAAATTACAGACGCTACATACCTGTTCACCTAATGGGTAAAAAAGGCAAGTGAAATGAAAACGGCTTATAAGTCAAAGAATTGCTACAAAGGACCCATGCTGCCGTTTATGACAGTATTATCTGGGATTTTAAACAAACACAGACGATCCAAAACGACCCGACCAGACAGGTCCTGGAAACATTTTGTATCTTATATGTAAATTGTGTAAATATATCGGTTACAGTTTTTGAAATGTCGTCTGATAGGGTCGTTGTGTGTCGTCTGTGTTTGTCTGTTTAAAATCTCAGATTAAGACTGCCACAGGAAATATAGAATGTTATACTGGTAGATAGATATAGAGAGGTGACAGTTTACTGAGATTTTACTGTATTTGCTTGCTTCTTAGGCGAAATGTCATTTGTGATATTACACCGAAGAATCGACGTAGGTATTACTTAAATAATATTTAAATGGCAGCGTGGACGTTCAAAAACTACGTCTTGCAAAACTTCTTATTAGGTAATTCTCTGTGCTAAAATTCCTAATTGGGTTGTTAGCAAAAAAGGTCGAGCTTCATTAAGTCCATTATATGAAAATGAATCAGATCCATATTAATCGGTCTCGTTAGCTAATCACTTATTTACGGATCGAAATCGATAAACAACGGATCTGTAAATGAGTGAATTTTGATTAAGAAGTCCACCATCACTAACAAAGGGCACTTTAAACAGCGCAAATGCCAATGGAGCCATTTCTAAGTAAAAGAGAACAATGCAATAAAAGTAAATGTTAAGAATTCAATTAGTCATTACGTGAACTATATTGCGGTTTCATGGTCGCCATTATAATACATTCATTCCTGTATGGCACACACGTGAGACTGTGTGAATTTCGTTGCTATTGTTTTGCATCGTTCGATTACTGCTACAAGACCAAGTCAAAGACGAGAAAATAAAGACCTTGCAGCCTCCAGTGGCACTCTTTACACCGTTTACCATTTCTCACATGGCAACGATTATGACGCATTATCATATTTCTTCATGCGATCAATGCATATAGACACACAAGGAGCATCAACATCTCTTTCAGTTCAAGTCAAAAATGTGCAAATGCAACTGCCGATCTGCACTCTGTGGCTTTTACGTATCAATCGCAACAGTTGACAAGTTATTGTGTCTCAACCAAGTCAACCTTGACGACCGTGTTAGCCTTAACGAAAAAAAGCGCCAAAAGCGCATTGCCCGTTTTTAATCGGAATTTCTCAAATAACAGTGATTAATCAAGAGACATGCCCTCCAAATTCACTCGTGTTACATTTTTTTCTTGCATTCTTTCACGCGTACACGTGGGTACGATTCACACGTCACTGGTGTTGGTAACATAGGCAGGCTTTGTATGAATGAAGTTTAGAAACATAATCCAATATATGTGCACAGTCCTACTCAAAAATGAAGCTCCTTCAAACTTCTTTGAGTGTATTAACAGAATTTGCTTTAAACGTCCTCGCAAATAAAAATCCAAAATTGTTAAATCGGGACCCCTGTTAGGACACAATACTGGACCATCCCAATCCATTGCTCTCCAATTTAAACGTTTAACCGGTTAGTAACATATGGTTAGTTTCGCCCTTGTTGGGGCTCTTCAGACAGGGATACATAATGAATCGACCAAAACAGACTGCTACCTTAAACGCGGCATGCGGAATAGATGTAAAATAGAGCTAATGCCCTCGGCGCCATCTAAATGGAACTCTGAGAAATTCTGCTCCAGCAGTCTACTTTAGTTAATTAATTCTGTGTCCTTTACTGAAGAGCACCAACAAAGGCGAAACTAGTCGTGCAATCAGAATGGGTTAACCAGAGAAGATGCTTTATTTACATTCTACATACAGTCATAGTCTGTCTAGTGTGTGCAGTTTGCAAAGTTCCACTTAGATGGCGCTGGGAGCATTAGCTCTCATTTACAAACAAAATATTTTCCTTTGTAGTTAACTTTTTTTGTAAACTCAGTCCTGGGACATACCCTATAGAGATTATAACCTATCTATAGTATCAAGCTGTGGTTAACGTTTCTCTTGGTCACGACATGTTTTCTCCAGATTTAGTTATAAACAAGTGTTGCTGATATTTGAAGGGCCGTGATTGGCGAACAAAGAAAGATATGAACTTTCAGTTTTCACTGTTATACCGGGCTTATAATCTCTATTTTTATGTACAATTACGGGTAACTACACAAAATGGACGAGGACGCCGACCCTGCAACTTTTAGCACGAAAATATAAACTTTTATTTTTAGTTAACGTTAAAAATATACACGTCTACGTATCCGGAATACAACAGTGAAAACTGCAAGTCCCTACCTTTTCTTTAAATTTATCTACAGTGACTTATAAAATCACTGTAAATGTATCTAAAGTAAAACAACAGCGCTACTCTCGACTAGACCTCGCAGTAAAGGTTTGAAACGCGGCTAAATTCCTCACGTGCGCGTCAAAAGCGCGCCTCACATCTGTCGTGGCATCTGTCACCTTCTGACAACCACTCAAATCAAATCTCACCCTCCCAACTTCGGTTAGCAAGTCAAAATTCCGAACGGTCATGTTCTAACAACACAGCAAGTCATATAATTCAAATCTCCCGCCGATATGGTCCACAAAGACGTCAGCAAATCGAAACTCGCGAAAAGGGTGCGTTTCTCGAAAAAGAAGGAGACGATCCCGAACTCGCCGTCGCCCGAGAAGAGCAGCAAGAAGTCGGTGGCGAGGGAAAGCCTCGGGATAGCGCTGCAGCAGCTGACCAAGCTGAAGAACGCCCTACTGGCGACGGAGAGCACCTGCAGCTGGGACAAGGACGAAGGGAGGCGTTCGTTCTCGTTTAGCAGCAGGGGTGATTCGCCCGGGAGCAGGTCGCCCTCCCACCACCGCTCCCCGCTCGGCAGATTTCGACTTTCCAAGTCCGCTTCGGACAGGGTGATCGGGAGGGCGAAGGAGAGACAGACGAAGAGGAAGGCTCTCAAGATCGTCAACGCGGCCATCAGGTACGGCTGTGCGCATGGGCTGATAGAAAAGCGCGGGAAATATTTCAGGGTCAAGAGCAGTTTGAAATGCAGGTCGCCTACTCCCGCTCCCATCAGGAGGAAGTCGTGCGCTAAGCACTGGGTGTGTAACTGTCCCGTTTGCCAGAAGAAAAGGAAACTGAACGACAGTAATATGTAGCGGTGGATGATCAGTAACGAATTCTTTTCGCGTGTTTTTCGTTTTCGTTAAGGTAAACCGTTTCTTAATTGTGTATCTGACGGGTTATTGTACTCTAATGCAACTGAGGAATAAACTTCGGAATTTCTTGTTTCTTTTCAATTTTCTTTCTACCGTAGAAAAACGTTTTTATCTTAAACCCTAAAATCTACTATCACATTGCTTGTAGCTAGGAAGTGTCAAAAGACATTTATGTGATTGTATGTCTCTGGACTTAAGTATTGATCTTAGCATTTAAGTAAGTACTTTTTTAACCAAAAGCCAACCGCATGATTTCAACTCTCATAAGATTATAGAATGAGATGGTGTGTAAATGTAGGGAGTATATTTGTGGGGACACAAAAAACTGAAGGTTCGTTACATACTGTCCAATAATAATAATAGCTACATTTCGCGTTTTTATCGACGCATGATATTGGTAATGGGGAAGGGCCTCCTATGCCCACCCACCCTTCCGGTTGTAGGGCCCACTTTATAGCAAACAACCACATTCTATCTTATAATAGAATGCAGGCTTTCACGCCCGTTGTCCATCGTAGAAAGTTCTTCCGGGTTTTATGCCGTGGTCATAGAATTTATTCTTGACGTTTCGCCGATCATACTGTCGGCCTCTTCAGAAGGAATTTGACTGGTGAATTCATTCATTGTCGTGACCTTGTAGGAGCTGTTCCGTTTGCCGGTTAAGTGTTTGCCCATGCTTATCGCTTCCGGTCCGGTCTTCCAAATTCTGCTTAAGCGATAGCCGTCTTCTCTGTTAAATTTGTTGGGCTGCTTCATAATCTCCAGAGGTTATCTCACAATTCTTTGGTGGTAATGGATGCTCCTTGCGAGGGTTCGTATGTTGTCATAGTCGATGATGTGTTGTTTGCCTCCTGCTACGCTTTCGGCTATCGCGTCAGCTACCGGTGAGATTCCTTCTGAAGAAGCCGACAGTATGCTCGGCGAAACGTTCAGAATAAATTCTACCACAACGGCATCAAACCCGGAAGAACTTTCTACGATACACATTCTAAGTTGTAAACGACAATTAAAGGTTTTATTTGGCATTGGATTTGTGTAATAATTTGATGGGCGCAGAAGTTAACGAAACATCACCACTTTAGAGATGGTTATTTCCAATGGTAAAGTAAAAGTAAAGTTAAGAATATACTCCATACATTTTATACACCATTTCATTCTATAATCAAGTCTATGTAAGTAACACATGAGTATACAAAAGTTACAGTGGTAATATTTTATCGCGTCCAAGTTGTACTTTGTCTTTTTTATATACATAAGTTATAAGACCTCTCAGATACGACAGAGTATTCGAAAATTCAACATTTTAAGTTCACCCTGTGTATCAAAAACTACGTGGAATATGATAATTCTGTTTGCAGTATCTTTTCTTTTACAGAAAAAATATAACACAGATTCGCACTAAACCACATCGCTTTTTTTACCAAAATGGTACACCCTGTACAGTCGACGGCAAAAGTAATGAAACGGTCAGTATATGTAAATCGTTTTCAGCAAGTTAACTACGGTATTATTTATGAACTGTAATGACGGTGTAAATTAGTACAATATTGTTTGTATTCATGACTTCTGCAACCGACTGTACATGCACCTTTCCTGTCGCTCTTTTGTTAATCCAAATCGTTTGATCCTTCAACCTGCGCTCTATACAAAATCCATTCTTAATAACCCATCAGACCTTTACCATACACGTTCTTTTGAGCATTGGATTTGCTATTCCGTTTGTGAGACCTTGGTAACTAGATCAACACCCACACAAACTGAAAGGAAGTAAGCGCTAGAGATGGGGAATGCAAAACACTTCTGAACGGAGAAACCGAACGCAAAGTCAAAATTTGTTTTTTTTTTGGAGGTTGGCTTCCGCGTGAGATAAGTCAAGACAAACAACTCCGTCWAACGTGTCGAGTTTTTAAGATCGATTTCTTGCATTGCGGCAGACAATGTCAAGGATTTTGCATAGGTGTGATCCCACTAGAAAAGCTCGTTGCGTTTCATATGTCGATTTCCTTCGATGTTTTGCAATCGCACGCATCCGGCCATCCATGGATAGGCTGATGAATATCTAAGCGCGTCTATTGTTTCCCTTTTGAATTTAAATTCGCGTGCGTTATGTCTGTATCGCGCTAAACTGGAGATGAAAGATCACTTGGAGTCGTGGGCAGCTATTGGACACTGGGCCATTACCATTTCCTATACAGATAAGAGAAAAGTTTGCGGACGCCATGAATATTTATGTATTCTAAGTGGGCAACATTTAGCCGACATAAAATTTGGAAATGCTAGGTTTCGGGTTGCTGAAATTGTAACACGGCGCTCCTACCAAGTGTTTGGTAACGTTGGATGATATCTGAACTCATGGAGATCGAATTCTATACTTCACAGATGATGTACTACCAAAAAAATTGAAGTTATTAAACGAGATCCACTACTTCTCAAGAATATCATCAAATATCAATCTCCAAAACCCTCTCCACTAAACCCAGACGCTCTTCCCAAACTAATAGCACTCTAGCATCTCCCAAAAACGAATTAGTGCTCACGAGTCCCAAAACTAGGTCACTCCTCAAATCTCAAGCATCCCAGCATCCAAAAACTCACCCAGATTATCCGTTTCTCCCGTCGTCGAGGTCCAGGAGTTTCCTCGACAGTCACAGGTTATTCTTTTGCCCGAAGAAACTGTTCATCGAAAGTGACAGTTGCGCCAGCACGCGACTATGCCGACATAGTGACCGTGCGTTACTGCTTGGTCGTCGAGCGGTTTCACAGTGGTATGGGTAATAGTGCGGTGGCCCCACGCGTCTACCGGAGCCCCGGAGCCTACCTCCAGGGCACGGGACCGCTAGTCAATCAGCTGAGATGCTGTTAAATGGGAGGGGGGTTTTTTTCAGGCGCGATATTTTGTCGCGGTGTCTTAATCGATTTGGAAAGAAATCTACCCATCTATCAAATAAGACTAACACTAATGCATTTCTCCCACCCTTTCTTCAAGTATATCAATCCGTAAAAAATTACCTATATTTATAGCTATAGCTGAAAATTGAAAAAAATCAATTTCCGAAAGACTCCGTGGCGCGCGGAATTTTTGTATTTATTTTTTTAATACGGTTTCTTATAGATTTTTTTACGTAGAATCAAATGGAATAATTATTTTGAGATATAGACAAAACTTGGTGTTATTTTTATAGAAACCATGGTTGACCATGACTCCATCAAAAGAATATTTTTTGTGCTTTTCAAAAAACAAAAATATAATCTTTCTATATTTATAATAAATTAAAATGCATGTCTATGCTGTGCTGTCTACACCGCAACCAACGGCAGATTAATCTATTTCGCTATCATTATAGCTCATCAGTGCAGTTTAGGTCTAGTGCAGACAGCACGGCATAGAACTAGTTTTGCTTACATACCAAAAGCTTTCTATGATGTTAGTAAGAATTTAGATGGCAATGTCATCTGTCAGCGTTACAATGACACGATGACAAAGCCACTTAGCTGCCATTATGGGATCTACTTCCAAAAGGAAGTGACTTGTAGCCTCACAAATTGGCATGCACCTGCATACTTCAGTTTGACAGCAAACCCCCACGACTACAGGTGACTTCCTTCTGGAAGTAGATCCCATAATTGCAGCTAGGTGGCTTGGTCATCATGTCAGTGTAACGCTGGCAGATGGCATTGCTATCTAAATTCTTTCTATATTTATCTTTATAAACGAAAAAGTCACAGCTACTTTTTCAAATTTGATAAGATATTGTGTAGGTGTAAAATATATAGGCGAACATAGAAGTCAAAATTGCAAAAACGCTTCGAAATATCAATGCGTTGAGGTATTGAATATGTTGTATCGTAAAATTGTAATATACGATATCGATAATTATTAAACTAACATGATTATCGGTACTTTTTCTTATTTTTTATTTTATTTAAAAAAGTTTTGTAAAAGCAGCAAAATCTAAACGTTCTACTTTGGTATTGGTAAATTTCTTGGACTTCTTTCTACCACGCAGTGCTATAATGTCTTAACTTTTATACGCACGATTCAAGCTTAGATAATGTCAAAATCGGTTCGACAGCCCGCAAAAAATCAAAGTGACCTTTTATTTCTCCCGTCTCTGATAACAATAATTCAATAATGAAACGGCGTTTACACGGTTGACCGATAACAATTGTAATATATCTACACGATGTTAAGTGCATAAAAACGCTGCTGCAACAAATATAGTTTCCGTTTACCAGTTCTCACGATCGTGCATAAGTGAACTTGACATTTCCATATTTTTATCGGTAACTGTATTACTCGAAGTATGAACTATCGATATGTGAGTGTTTCGATTCCTGATAAGGATGTGTGGAAAACCCGCAAAATTGGGGACAGTTTTCTTTACCATTAGAATTTCTCAGTAAACATGATTAGATTGATTCTAGGAATGGAAATCCTGTTGCTCCGGGTATTTTTCTATTCTGATCATTTAAGCAATATGTAAAATAATTTTGTAATTGAAAACTGAACTTTAGACCTATCTATGTACCAGATGAGTCCTTGTGGAACAAGCAGGTTTTCGCCATTCAGGAACCACTCCTCCTTATTGGGGATATAGATTCTATACGGTGTATCAAAATATATCGTTGTGCTAATCCTATCTCTTCGTCATTGAGAGAATAGCTTGATCTCCGTTTGGCACAGAGACCGCCATACGGCTCCTTAAATCCTTTCTGGATCAGCTCCGCAGGTGAGCTGATTTAGATGTAGAGATGTGTCAACCAACACCCGATTCCTTAGGTAACAGTAATGTATTGATGGTGATGATTTTTTTTTAATGAATAGGGTTAGAAAACCTTCTTTGATACATCAGAGTTTTGAACCATTGGTGCATGGTTATAGTAGGAAAAAATTCAATTTTGTCTTCTAATTACATAATAAACAGAATGTCATTACAACGTTTGATGCTCAGCTATTAGAAAAGAGTATTTCATGGTTTGATGCCATCATGGAGCCACGCATGCTTCAGCACACCATATGGGTAATGTTTTCTCGCTTGCGCGGTTACCATCGCGATATCTTGCCGAGCAAGTTTTTCCATTTAGGAAAAAACCTATGGTATTATGTCCTATATTACTGTAAAGTACAGTAATCAAATTATTCCACCAATTCTAACTCATTTTTCTTCAGGATAAACTCTATATCCTTATTATAATCACGTGCCTATAAATTCCAGGACCCTTATCACAACGCCCTGTTATATTAATTACCATAATTACGCGGAGTCTTGTATTTGTATTAATTAAAATGTCAACAACTGGTCAGCACGCCCCTTACAAGGAAACACAACAGGGTGTGAATGTAGACCTCGAACGTTAAAAAAATTGGCCAAACGGAAGTCACCAGAGCGAAAACAAGCCGTCTAGGATTTACGAAGGTAATGACCTATCTGTTTGTCGCTCACTGGTGAATCAGTAGCTTTTTTGGAGGAAATTGCGTGATTTAGACGAGGACTCCGTGTCAGTTTGTACACAAAGACGATTGGTAATCGATTTTCTGGGGCGGTGAGTCCCCCATCGKGTGGGGTCATGACCATTCTAACGATGGAAGACCTCCAATTCAAAGTCTTTGTTGGAATGTCCTACCTCTCGTATTTGTCCTTGGATAACTTCGTTATTTGAAGAACTACACCTTCTAACCACCATCAAGATTATCAAAGTTATTTATTAAATTACAAGATTTGATAAGATTTTGTAAAAGTATTGCCAGCTTTAATCGGGAATTGAACCCGGGACCTTTTGATTACTAGTCAAATGTATTAATCACTAAACCATCACGGCCCCATTAAAATTTTGTATACACGCTTATATATGTGCGTAATTTTAATATTTTCTTACGTATTATTTATTGTAGGTTGTTGTGATTTTCGATAAGTAATGCGTGTCATCGAGAAGTAAAGATGTGCATTGACAACATTGACGTTGTTGCTGTATGTTGGTTGTAAAAATGTTTGAAAGTTTTTTCATTGAAAGTTGACTGCAAGAACCAGTACCAGGTGTATGTAACAGTAAACAGTAACTTTATTGCTAGAACGTTAACAAACAAGCTAGTAGTAAGTTCAAGTGTTTTCATCGTCATTATAAAGTTCTTTGAGTTGCACATGCGAAGCTTTTGCGTCATAGTATCTACAAAGTCTGTTATAACGAATTCTCGCCTTCTGGATGACCTGCTCGTAAAGATCTGGATATGGGGCAAAGCATTGCCTTATCTCCTTAGCGCTCAGATAAAATACGTGGGTTGATTCTACTGCCACGACGTTTACCAATCTGAAAAAAAGATGTTATTTTAGTTCATCTTAAAACAGTAGAAATATGACCTATGCTAGAGCTCTATAAAGCTAGGTATTCGCAGACGCCTATTTTGTTACAAAATATATAAAGCATCGCTCAATAATTATTGCCTCGATACTTTGAAAATAATCCGAAGGATGGATGGAATAAACTTAAACCAAATGCAATTTCAACATTATTTAATGTTCCGAACCCATCCCCTATGATTTTTCCATCTTCAAGAAAATCATTGCATAAGCATTTTCAGCAGATTCACACATACTCGAACTCTTATTTTGGACCAAAAATGGCGGCTGCGAGTACTCGCCTTCGTAGCGCTTTACCTAGTCATACTCGTTTCTGAGTTGGTGTTCTCTTTGCCATAAAATCAACGTTTCTGTCTAAAAATTTCTGACGAGCACTGGAATCAGTTATCTTTTCGGCACCAGCTCAAAAGCAAGTGCATGAAAGATCATTTCATACCTTGGACTGTCCAAGAAAATCGTCAGTTCTCCAAAGCATTGTCCATCTCTCAAATGAAACAGTTCCTGCCCGCTCAAAGCATAAACGGCGATGGTCCCGTGATCTATAAAGTACATTAATTCGCTCGGTTCGCCAGCTTGAAGTATCAGATCGTTAGCTAGAAATAGCTCTTCCTTCATGTGCCTAATCAGGATTGCCAGAAGGGGTTTGGGCAAACCCTCGAAAATGTCCGACTGATATAGTATGTTCCTGCAATTATGCAGCATGATTTCGTACTTCAAGTGCTCAGAGACGGTTGACAGTATCGCCTTCTCGCGGAAGAACTTTTTCTCGAACGATCTCTCGTAGAAAGCCAGGAGTTTCGTCCTCAGGTTGGGCGGCAGACGCTTTTCCTCAATGAAAACCTGTCGGAATAAACTTAATCTTGTATTTTTCTGGGTTTTTATTTATGAACCGAAGTAAGTACAGTGTAGTACCAGAGAGTACCAAATAATTTGTTTATAATAGTTATGATGGAGTGATGGTAGCGGCAACCAAACGACGTTCGCGCGGTTAACCGATTGTATCGTGTTTTGCAATGTTCTTGAAGCTTCCAGTGAGATGGCTCTGAAAACATTCGAGAAATTTCGTCGAAGCACAAGCGAACAAGGTGAACAAAGTGTGTTTTTACGAACCTAGCAGAAAGTAGGCTTTTCCACCCTAGTTTTAGGAAAACTGTACTATATTTATTACAACTATTAGAAATAATAACATTTACAGAACAATTATTAAAGCTACTGAATGAAATGCCATGATATAAAAAATAGGAAGATACATTAGTAGAGTTTTTGCTGGTTGCAGTGACAAATATCTTCTATATGATTCAATAATATTTACTTCGCTGATGATTGTTTGATTAGTCATAAGTCTTAGTTAACTCCTTACAAAGGCTCGTGTCACATACGACATATGAGGTACAACCTTGTAGATGTCGCTTCGACCAGAAGTGTTGAGATAATTGTATTCGTCCTAGACCTTTTAGAGACACTCTGTAGTACATGCTTTTAAAGTTTAATGTTAAAAATCGACAGTATTGTGTGAACGACCCAATACAAATTTTGTTTACCTTCAGTCCCTCGATGGCGTCATCGTACTTCTTCGTTTCAGGTCGGACCAAGTTCAGAATCCGACTGAAGATGACCACCATGTAAGCGAAGTAGATGCCACCAAAAATCAACATAACAGTAGCAAATAATTGCATTTCGGCCGTCGTTGTGGGATACATTCCAATACCGGCCCTAAAGAACATACACATTGCTTGCATAACGCAGTGAAGGTATTTCCTTAAAAAAAAGAAGCATCTTTAAAATCTCTCTGATTTGTGATATCAGAACCTCACTTGGACAGCGGAGAATCTTTGTCTATACCAGCGTAATCGTTCCATGTTATCAATGAGCTATCGTAAATTTTTACCAGTCGCTGAATTGCATAAACCCAGCAAGCCCACCAGTGCATGTAATAACAGCACGTTACCGCCAAACAGAGTACCTGGTAGGTGAATTCGGTGTAGTTGAAGAATTCTGTTATGCGGACCTGAAAGAAGTATGATTCTGTGAAGTGTAGAGTCTTTCCTCACAGTTTGCCACCGCCTTGCACTTTTTATTTGAAGACACAAAAATAACTTCTTATACAGGGTCGCTACAAAATATTGAACCAGCAGGATATTTCAGGTTCTGTTCCACCGATTTTTCTGAAATTGTGCCTATGGGTAATTAAAATGTATTTTCTGGAATTTTTCAACTCTCGTCTCCGAGATATGGGCGCAAGTTGCATTTTTTTTAATGGAAAGGGGGTCAAAAGTCATACCATTGAAAAGGATATTTTGTCCTCATTTCAAAAATGTATCACACTTGCACAGTTTATTGCTTCCGAGTTGAGAATAGTACGATAACAAACTTGGGACCTGCAAAAAACTTCAGGATAAAAACCATATTCGTTATCGCTAAATAAGAACAAAAACTCGAGGTGTCTCCATTTTCCTCGTGACTGGTGATAATTTTCATTGATTTTGTTATTTGCAATCGCAATGCCTTAGTTAACTGAACATATCGCATCGAAATTTTGATGATGATTGGTTATGGAGATAGAAGGCGAAGTAGTTCTGAAGTAGTTGCACTCTACAATGCAATTCATGAAGATCGTGAACCAATTGCCAGATCAACAGTTATTAAAACATTGCAACGTTTTGACGAAGCCGGCGGTATTAAAAATCGTCAAAAACCAGGACGTCCAAAGTTTGGTACGAGTGAGGAAAGTAGCTTGAATGTCCTTTTAGATGTGCAAGAGAATCCCAAGTGTTCCGTGCAACAGAAGTTTCATCCGTACAAAATTCATTTATTACAAGAACTGAGCGAAGAATAGAATTTTGCGAAACTGCTATGAACATGTTAGATGAAGATAGAAACATTTTAAATTGGAATATGTTTTCTGACGAAGCGACTATTTGCCTCAACGGTAATGTGAATAGACATAATTGCAGATATTGCTCGTACACAAATCCACATTGGATGCAACAGCCCACACACAACACCCTCAGAAAGTGAATGTCTGGTGTGGTATTATCTGTGACCACATTATTGGGCCTTTTTTCATCGATGGAAATTTGAATGCGGTCAAGTATTTACAGCTCTTGCGCGAACACATTATACCAGAACTTATTCGCCTGTTCCCTAATCGTGAAAATACTGCGCGTCCTTCTGAACAGATATGGTTTCAGCAAGATGGTGCACCGTCCCATTTTGCAGTTAACGTTCGTGGTTATTTGAATGCGATATTTCGAGACAGATGGATAGGTAGGCGCGGAGCGATAGAATGCCCAGCACGTTCCCTTGATCTGACGCCGCTTGATTTTTTCCTGTGAGGGTATCTAAAAAATCGTATTTACGCTGATCGGCCACATAATGCGGAACGTTTAAAATGACGAATCAGGGCAGAAATTCAGAACTTACCTTCAAATGTGTTACGAAGAACATTTTGAGCATCTTCTGTAATAGAAATCTGAAAAAATACTGAATTTTGCACGGAATCATGTTTTTATTTTCTACTTTTTGGGTACCCGATTCGCAATAAATTTATCGAACTAGACGAAAATTATCACCAGTCAATTATTGCATTTACACTTTACTCAGCTCAGAAGCTATAAATTGTACAAGTGTGACAAATTTTTGAAATCAGGAAAAAATATCCTTTTCCATGATATGCCTTTCCCCCCCTTCTCAATTTTTCTCGAGTGCGATGCTTTAAAATTTGAATTGACCAAATTGACATTGACATTTCTAAAAACCAATAAAATGTTTGAACATCATTCCATGTGTGTACCTTCTAGCCAATCAAAACACTAGAATCAACTCTGTATTTTAAATCTAAAGCAATCACGTACCCCAATTTAAGGTATTGTCATGGTTACAGGGTTGATTTTAGCCAGCATCAACTTAACAAAGAGAAGAGAAACGGGCCAATTGTAAATAAGATATTTGCCCAACGCGTTCTCCTGGTTTTGCACTTTTCGAGTTCATGAATAATTTGAAACCAGCGTTCGTTGCATTTCTAGAATAACTTCATATATACCTACGTATAAAAATATAAGCTGCGAATCAACTACTTTTGAAGGAAAAACCTCTAACTAAAAAATGCTACATCGGAATAGCGAAATCATGAAAATAATGATACATTGTACTTGTCAGTGGATTATTACGTAGTACGTAAAACGGATACGTGTACAAACATTATTATCGCACTGACTTTCAATCCAAATATTTTCGTTAAAATCAATGTTCATTGTGTAACCACTTTTTTGCTTTCCTCTTGAAATAATTGGTCATTTTTTGCGGAGGCGTAGAACAACAGGACGAATCCACTTTTGCTGAGGTATTTCTTAACGTCGCGTTGTTTAGTTAGTATCACCGATAACATCGAAGTGCATGCACGTGAATAAAATTGTGGTTTTGAATTTGCGTTTCGGAAATTAACTTTTGGGTGTTAGTGATGTGGGACTAGCAGTGAGGGAACAAAAACCGCATTGTAACATTTGGGTAATGTAAGTGATTTTTTGTAGTACTAAACTTGACAATTTGTTTTGTTTGCAAGCTTCCAAACAATATAGTTAACAGATACTTAACATTATTAACGTATATACTGATATTTTTTTATTTTTTTTTTCAATTAAATCTGCATGAAATACATAAACATCGATTTGATGAATTGCGTATATCGAAAATCTGTTCCGATTTTGAAGACTTGTTTAAGAGATACGAACATATTATATGTACATACATAATGTAAACAGCTATATAGATGTGTTGTAATGGCAGTGTAATGAACTACTGGTGTTTGGAATTAGTGTTATTTCGCTACCAGTGCGTAAATAAAGGAAGTACAAAAATCCATATTTTTCAAACCCGTACACATAGCAATAGTAATATAGTTATTTATAGTTCATACCCACCATGTAATTTAACACTGTCCGCATCCTGATAAAACGAACAGTTTCTTGTACAACGTTGACCACGTAGCATTTTATGCAACAATCAGTATAAATCATGACGCACGTATTAAAGGGAAAATTTGATATCAAATCCACAAAGAAGTAAGTCTTCAAGTAATGCATGAGTATATAATGGTTATCCAGTATAACTTCTTTATTCTTCTCGATCACGTAGCCTATAAAAATGTGATGGAACGTAAGCGTGAGGTTTTTCTCGTCAAGKCTATTCTAACTTGCCAGTAATGAACCTCAGTCCCATGTCACAAACGAAGATGAAATCTGTAAACACCATGAGGGCAAAGTAATACTTGGAAAGGTCGTGCACCATCCATCGCAAAGGCTTGCATACGAATGTTGCCAACCATAAAAGCATCATTAAGATGTCCCTAGAGATATAAACAAAATATATTAAACGGGTAGCTACGAGATATTACAAAAAAAGTGTTCTGCTCAAAAATTGCGTTTCGAGCCGCTCAACTTCTGTAAATTTGATTCTGTGTTTAACATAGCAACTCTTGAGTTCTTTTTGAACTTGAGACTTACCTCGGCATTTAGTTTTCTAATCAGCTAGGACCGAAAATCCAATTTCACGAAAATGACGCGCAGGAAAAAGTAACAAAATCCGAAACGCTTTGGCTTTTATAGAAAAGTAATTTGCTAATAAATATGATTTTAGTGAAGTGCTTGACGAAACATCTATTAGTCGTGTTCTTCTTCTTGCAGTGGAAAGAACAACCCCAACAAATGTACTAGTCAGATATTTTTGCGGGTGAAATTTGCAGATACATATGTATACAAGGGAGTGCGAACGCTTTCGGATAGACTAGGACATACAAGCTGCATCGAAACAACATTTCTGGTACAGAGAATATCGGAACTGTCCGAATCAGTCGAATCAAAATCTTTTTCACTGTCACTGTCGGCTTGGAAACTGGTTATTATACTGTCACATATAGAGTTCAGTAAAGGTTTCTTAACTGCCAAAAAATTCTTCAGCTGTTTTGACATGTTGGCAGTATAATTCCCAATCTTGTGCAGAAAATGTATTGAAAAATTCGTCACATATCGATTCGACCTTGCCCAAATTGAAGTCTACGTTTCTGTCTGTCTGTTCTGTTAACAAACATGATGTTAATATTCGTTAATATTTTATTGATCATTTCAAGTAATGCAGTTTTCAGTTTTTTTATAAACTGTTTTTGAGACATTGACACACACTTTTGTTTTCATTTTTTGTATGATCGTCATATTACGTTTTTACATATCCAAATTCGATTCATTTTTAAACACGATAAAATGTTATGAAAAAAATGTTCAGAAATGAAAATTTTCCAGTATTGCAAAATTTTAAAGCTTACATTCTTATCACTATTGTATCTAGTAGGCAAATCAAAATAAAGGATATGAAATAATTACAATATTTATATACAAAACTTAAAAAGATAAAACCGACCCGATTGCCACCATAAAAATATTGAAAATTGCTTTCTTACGATCAAAACAAATACTTCTAATAATTTTTGGATGTAGTGGTGCAACCTGCATTAAAAGAAACGCAAAAATTAACAAATTTTCTGTTAAAACAACATAAAGCATTGTTCACAAAAATGTGGTCCCTAAATCCGATGTCCGCAATTTGTCATTTTGTCAGCGAGAAAAATACGTCGCGTGACGTACTAAAGGCAGATTAGGGACCCATCCATTCATTTCAATAGCTACCAAGTGCGCCAAAATATGTATTAACTTTAAAAAAATGAAGTAGGGGCGTATTTCCGATTAATTAGGAAGCGTGAAAAAAAATTAAAATTTTTTTCTTTCCACTTCATATCCGTCCCAAATTTCCATATAATTTATTTTCATATAACGGAGTTTTCGAACTGTTCCTTAACTTTGTATTAAAAAATGTATGTAAATACTCCCAAAATTCAAATTCGCAAATATTCAAGCTAACGCATTTTAAGTTTGAAACTACGATCTTTTTTCTGTTTTTAATACAAAAATTACTGTCCAATAGAGATCAGAAGCATAATAAAAAAGTAATTTACAAACCTTACGTTACCGAAAATTTTGTGACTTTCAAGAAATTCCATTTCTGTGTGAAAAGAGATAAACAACTGACAATAAAGGTTATTAAATTATGTAATACACATCTGCAGCAGAACAAACCATTATACGAAATTTAGCAAAATTCATTACACATTCACTAGTTCGCTTGTTGTAGTGTAAGTTGACACAAAACGATAACAACAAATAAACTTGTCGCGCGCAACTGTCAACTTTTGACAAGTTGCACCGCCACCTACTACCAAAAACATAGAAAATATTCACGGCCGTCTCCTATGTATTTATTATTATTCCAGAGTTAACAAGTTTCATTTTTGTATTTGACATTTTTAGTTACTGACTTATGACCAGTTCTTCAATACAAATACTCCTCTGAGCACACTTCCAATGGGATGGTTATATTTTGTCAACATGCCTTTAACAGTTACTCGAAGTTCAGCAGAAGTTTCTGTCCCTCTCTTCTGAGAAAAATTCCGTTATTTTAGTCTGCACATTACGATTTAATGTTGGAAATTCTAAAAGCCATTAGATACAACTAATTCATTTCACGTGCTTGCTTAAGCTTAGAACATTGGCCCCGATAAAGTAAGGGAAAACTACCTGAATACAACCCTTGCATTCTAAGTATCTGTTTGCTCCAAAGTCTAGGCCAAAATGAGCTCCGATAAGCGGTTTGCTACCTGGCTACTGTGCATCTATAGCTTTGCCGATTTCACCCGCATAGATATCTGAGAGTACCAGTAGGTACCGTCAAATGGTTTCGAAATATTTTGTTATAAGGTGTAAACCAATCAGCAGTCTTCATTTATATTTTTTGCAATAGTATTATCAATAATACCTTACATTGAAAAATTATACGGTCTTTTAATCAAAACTAAAAATTAATGTTTTGGCATGTCCAGCCCTCATTTCTTGAACGAATAGAGATATTCAAAATAGTCAAGAAAGACAGGCCTTACCAATAAACGTTGAACAAGCTCAGCGGATGGATGATGTAAGCTTTGAAGAGCCTCACGTGTCTCCTTCTTTCAAAGACCACCGCCGCGTGACTCCTAAAGTACAAGCTGGTCTCGGGATTGAACTCCGACACCAGGAATAGTTTCCTGAACTGACGCATCCATCTCGCAAACCGGCCGTGTTTCGGGTGCAATTTGGGTAGGCAGCTGTTTGAGGAATGGTACACGGTACATCTGTGGCTGGCTAGGGTGCCGGGATTCAACCACTTCCGGTATACTGCGTCAGACTGACGGGCCATCGATTGTATGTGTTAGATTATTATAATTCCGTTTTAAAAATGCAGTGTCGTAAAGCTGTCATTCGCAAAAGCGACAGTTGGCGCAGGTGGCTGTCTTTGCCGCAAGCGAATTCAAGTTCTTACGGACAGATGGCACCTCCTGAAGGGTGGACTTAAGGTACCGTAATTGTCCGCCATTTTAGGACAAAATATTAGCAAGAGATGGGAGAGGGAACCAAACCAATCAAATTTAGCATTAACGATTATAAAACTGGTGCATAAAACGTGATGCCAATTACCTAGGGAAAAATCAAACAACACTGCATCAGAGCCTGACATCTCCCTATTTCTCTAATCCTTAAGGTCAGTTTTGATAGTTTGCTTCCCTCTCCCATCTCCTAAGCATTTAAATTTCCCGCCGCTATTTTGCCCTAAAATGGCGGACTATTGCGGCACTTTATCTATCCAGGGACTTTAGGTGGACTTACAATCCTTAAATAGATATCTGTCTAGGGCCATTAGGTGGACTTAATGTTCCTGTAGATAAAGGGCACCCGTCATTGTCGCCATATCTTCTGCAAACAMTTGGAGAGAAGTTTACTACTTTCACTATCAAAATTCATAGTTCGACATTTGGACCTAACGCTCTAAGCGCTAAATCGCTTCTTTTTATAAACATAACCCATGGTTTTCTTCACTCCTGATCTTTGTCAAACAAAATAATCTAAAACCACTCATTGTCATGAGTTAAGACGTCAGTTTTATATAAAAAGGGTCTAACACATAAAAATATGGTTAGTTGCGCGCCTTGTGGTTGTCCCTTGACATCAATAAATAAAAATTCAGGAGTAACATTTCATATTTTTACTACTACGGTTCGAAAACTGCGGATTTTTGACTAGCTTCCTTTATTTAAAACACTTCTACCTATTACACTAAGTCTAAACACAACTAGTTAAAAACACTACTGTTTTAACACTGTTAATTCACTAAACCACTTTACTGCATACACTAGCACTGAAAACCACTGTTTTACTAAGCTTTTCGCTCTCTTTGTAAACGCTATTCGAATTTAGAACTGCCCGCGCTCTCTCCATTCTGGTCCCACTAATCGAATCATATGCTCCTTCCTGTCAGCTTTATATTCAAAGGGACGGACCAATAATTGTGGTACGTATCTGTCTAGAGACTTTGGTGGATGTAAAGTCCCTAGATATCTCGGGATTTTAGGTGGATCTAAAGTGACTTTATAATGACAGTGTGGCCATATGCGCAGCGGACGCCATGTTTCCTCCAAATTTGGTTGTAGACAAGTGTATGCCGATCTTTGGAAGGGCGCGGTCGGCGAACGAAAAAAGATAGGGACTTGCCGTTTTCACTCTTAGCATTCCGGATATTTTGGCGCATCTGGTCGTGCTAAACTCAGTAGATATGGATCAATATTTTTAACGGCAATTAAAATATAAAAATTTATATTTTCGTGCTAAAGTTGCGAAGTCGGATTCCTATTTCATTTTCTCAACAATTTCAGAATATTTTCATTAAAAATTAGTTCGTTCATCAAGAACTATTGATATTCAAAACCAGTCAGTAGATAGTTTTATTTTTCTTAAATTTTTTATTCATAGTTTCATGAAAACGGATGCATTCTGTTTGCAATTATGAGTCTTTTATCTTCTGTTACTTGGTGATAACCGGTGTCCTCCATTAAGATGAGAAAGCAATGTTTGTTTCTTTATTGAAAACATCTCTTATACATGATTTATTACAGTACATTATATTTCAACAACTAACACCTAAATATTCCAAGATTTTGTCACAACCATCCTTATTACGTAACAAAGGCCTGTGCCTCTTCACCTTATCGACCAATTCATTTCTGTTAATGTCAGCCACACTTTTCAACACCTCTGAAACAAAAATAATCACCAACACACTTCAGCAACTCATCACAAACTTACCCATCACCAAAGCCTGAAAGGAACTATCGTCATCATCGAAGTGAGTCAGCAAAGTGTCCAAAATGAGCTCGTGGTGTGGCTTGAACGTCACCTTGGTAAAATCCTCGGGGGGCTTGCTCAAAACCGAAGGCAGTGCTTTCAAGGCCGATATCCTGACTTTATCCATCGGGTCGTCCAGGCGCTTCAAAAGATCTAGACAAAAAAATTGAATAATTTCGCGAGTTTGCTATCATTACCTGGATATATTTTGATCAGGTCATCCAGAGTCCAAACGGTTTTCTTTTGGGCCAAATCTTTCAGAAGAGCGATGTCCTCGATTGCCAACTGCCTACTGCGATAAGAAGCATCGTCCATGAGCGAAAGAAGCAAAGGAAGAAGCTTGTCAAAGACGAGCCGTAGGGTGCTTCCATCGCAAAAAATATCAACGTCATCGCTAGGCAGCAGCGCACTACGTAAGCAACACGCCGCCATTGTACGCATCGCCTCCGCTGTCCTACCAGCGTGCCAGACGAGAGTCGGAACTAAAACTTCTGTTATCAGGGTTTCCAAGAAATGAGCAGTGTTCTCCGCTTTTCTAAACGTCACGTCCTTGTTTTCAAGAGTCGCGGACAGAGCTACGAAAGTCTTCAGACGAGATTCCGCAACCGCTTCAGTGTCCAAAGTTTTTGAAAGGATATCAGCAACTGCCACCAAATTTTCCCCGAAGGCTTCGCCTATAATGTCCGTCTGTTAGGAAAGAAGACAAAAACGGACCATACTCGTTACCTGATTCTAGAAGAAACGTCTCAAAAATGCATCTCTGCGCCGTGACCACCGTCCAAGACCTTGGGTCTTTTCGAAGCCCATCCAGCAGATCTGGGGAGTATTTTCGCCACAGTTCCGTGGAGGAATCAAGTCCTAAAGTTTTGTGCAGCTTATCCAGAATGGATGTGTTGATTTCTTGGTTTTCCACGTCACGCAGGGATATCAACGTGACTAGTATTGTGAACAAATGTTTTCCTATCGTTGCCTCACAAGTACCACTGCATTTTTCTGATATTGCATCGACACATTTGACCAATGCCCTCTGGTAGAGTTTCTGAGAAAGAAAAAGTAGAGCTTACCAAAAGCCCTAATCAGGTTAGATGTGGTCAAATGTAGAGATTTGTGGCAGTTGGCCACTACATTTTTTAGGCAACTATTAAAACAAGTTGACAGTCGTTTGATTTTCTGGCAATTTTCGGTAAAATTCTGCAATTTCTTAATAAGCGTTACCAGAATTTTCTAAAAATAGAGACAGTCTTCTTAACTACCACAATTTTTTGACAACTTAAGCAGTTTTTTAGGAAGTGTCAAAGTGTATTCACAATAATTGTGATATTTTCTTGAAACAATCTTTTAAACTGCTATAATGTGTTTTTTTTTAAGAAAAGAAGTGTTGAAGTGTATTGACAGTTGTGGGATATTGTGAAAACTGAGACAGCTCTTTAGCAACTTGTCAATTTTTTAAGAAGAGTTAAAATGTATTGGCAATTACATTTTCTGGAAATAGAAACAACCTTCTTAAAACCGCCGCAATTTTTGTTGTCATAGTATTTTTTGTGTTTAAATATGTTGTGAATATTTTTCTAAAACTAAGATCAGCTGTTAGATTAAGCTAGATTTGTGGCTAATTTCTGTAAAATTTGACAATTTTCAGTAATTCATACAACACTGTGTAATTGTAGCAATTTTTAAAGAGGTGTATAACTGTGTCAAAAGTCGAGATTGAGATAGCATTATCTATATTCTGAAAACTGCAAAAACTTCTTAGTAACCTTAACAATTTTTCAAGCAGTGTCGAAATGTGTTAAAAGAAGTGTGAATATTTTTAAAACTGCTACATATTTTTGACAATTATAACAGTTTTTTAAAATGTGTCAAAATATGTTGGCAGTTGCTGAATTCTCTGGAAATTGAGACCATTATTGCAACTGCTACAATTGTTTGAGAATATTAGCTATTTTTTAAAGAATGTAGAATTAACAATTATGGGATTTTTTTAAATCAAGACAATCGTGCACATTTTTTGTCAAGATTAGTTTTTAAATACGTTCAAAACTGTGCTTTTTGCATTTGATACAAGCTTGGGTAACTGATACAATTTTTTGGTAATTTTTTAGTTTTTAAAATATCGAAATATGTTGACAATTGTACAATTTACTTGAAATTGAGATAAGAGAAATGTTTTGACAGTTGTGAGATCTTTTGCACATAGATACAATATTTTTAAAACTGCTACAATTTTTGACAATTTTACATTTTAAAAGTATTGCCGAAATGTGTTGACATTTGTGAGATTTTTTAGAAATTCAAACAATCTTTCTAAAATGCTCATTTTTTTTGCACTTTTATTAGTAAAAAGTGTCCAAATGTGTTGACAACTATGGGATCGTATGTAAATTGAGGCAGTCTTTGAAATTACTAAAAGTTTTTTCAGAAGTATAAATTGTGGATTTTTTTTTAAATTGAGACAATCTTTTATAAACTGCAACCATGTTTTGCCATTTTTAGCAGATTTTTACCAAGTGTTGACATGTTAAATTCTGTGGGTTTTTTTAAATAGAAACAATCCTTCTAACACCAATACATGTCTGTCAATTTTAACAGTTGTTTTAAAGAAGCAAAAAAAGGAGAATCCGTGGAAATTTCTGGAATTTTTTCACTATAGCCATTGTTGCTATTTATTGTCAATTGTAAATTTTCTTTCAATACGGTAGTGACACAATTTTTGGAAAGTGAAGTTGTAAATGCGTGCTTTTTTCGCAAATTTGATAATTTTTTCACTATTCAATGATCAAACTTTGCTATTATCAGGATCTTATGGTAGTTTTTGCAACTATGATTTAATTTTTTGTCAGTTGCTGCTACTGAATTATTAACCTTTTAAATTAGGTGGCAATATATTGCTAATTACTGCAATTTGTTAAATCTAGCATTTTTTATCAACCTCTTGCTATTAACTTGTCCAAATCAGAAACAGCCAATCAAAACATGTGAATAGAGACTTGACATACTTTTCTGCTTTGACAAATGTTTTCATCGGCCAAAACCACAGCAATCTCCTCCAGAAACGGAGAAACATACTCCTCAGGCGCCCCACGTATCAGCGCCGACAGAACAGTAAGATGGCCATAGTGCGCCCCATCTTCAACAGCCGGTAACACCAACTTCTTCCAGGTGTCCACGGGAACGAACAGACCAAAATACTCGGCTGCTTGAACAACCTTCAAAGAAAAAACCACCGCCTTAAACTTTGGGAGAAAACAAAAACCGATCGATTCATTCTTACATTAACGACAACCCTCTGATCTTCGTCCCTAGCGGCCGTGTACATGGCAGGAAGTAGACCTTGAAGTTGCTGGGTAACACCGTCTTCGGCGTGCTGTGCTATCGCGCACAACAGCTGACTGCACCTGACCCTGACGTCGGCCTGCCAACTTGACAGCTCGTTTGATAGGGCCGGGGCCAACTTGATCACGTTCCTTTGCACCAGCTCACGGCAACCCAGATTTGGACGTTCCACTGGATAGACGGTCATTAAAAGGGTATGGTAGAACCATAATACAAGAGCTGTTTGGTTTTCAACCTCCGATGAGTGATAAAATTGAGTTCCCTTTACATAAAAAGTGTTACTCATTTTTCTACAAAATTGCAAAACCCATCAGAGATTGAAAAAGGGAAAAACGCAACCCTCCTACAATTAATATTTAGTTGATGGATAAAACTAAAGATGATTGCTACAGTTACTGTATGCAGCAGACCTTGTCATGTCTCATGTGTTTATCGATAATTCCTTGCTGTAAATAATCAATCATCTCTTGATGATATCACTTGTGAAATTGACATTATGTTCCAGTCATTCTTCAAAACGAGAAATCTACGTCCAACTGGTCAGGATTATCACCACAAATGGCAATAATGACAAGCCATCATACAACTAGCAACACTGTCAACTGCGACTAACTGGTTTGGTTGTTTATGGCATTTGTCTTCTTTTAACAGATGAGGAACTAGCTCAGCCTCTATTATACCATCTACTTTTATAAATTCCATAAATGCCCTAAATTGGAACAATCAATAATGTTGCCAAGTAGTTCTACAATTTCATCTACCTCAGTTGAAAATGAAACTTGAAGGTTGTTTTTCTGCAAATTGGGTTTAACATATTATCACCAAAACCTATAATGGATGATTGCATTTACAGAACATCCCCCTTTTAGAAAACTTATGAAATATGTACATTTCTTGATTCGTCTTGATTCTGGGTTTAAATTTTCAACCTCCTATTCAGAAAAATAGTATTTAAATCCGAAACATTCATGAGAGTCTGAATACAGAGGTTTAAAATTAAAAAACTGATCTAAGTAATCATCAGGTTACCATAGATCTGATGAAAATTAAAACCAAAAACAACAAACATGTACTATACTTAAAACTGCAACAAAAACAAAACCATTAAATTTGTGATTACTCGAAGGGCAATGCGATCACCCTAACACATTCAAAACCAACTATTGAATATCCACTTTTTAAATTATTAGGCTACTTATTGAAATATTTCATAGCAGTTAATTTAGTACCTTTGTTACTAACAATTCTATTGCTTTTTGTCAAATATATGATCTGTGTTCTCGTGATACTATTTGGTTGTTCATTTTCTTTTTTCAAGTAACTATAATAGTATTTTTATTTTTAAATGTCTTATAAGGCACAATGTCATCTTTTTCTAGTAAACTGCGGAGATCCCAAAATCGTTCCCTGTGGAACTCCCATTGTTAGCTATCTCACGAGTCACGACTCGTTACATTGTTTACTATCACTGTCTGAAACCTAACTTTTGAACTGACTCAAGAACCTTCCCTCTGATACCATTTTTATATAATTTCTGATACAATATTTTGTGATTAATAGTATCAAAAGCCTTGGCTAGTTCAAGAAAAGTTGCTATTATAAGTTTATTTTATCAATTATTTATTATTATTATTATTATTATTATTCAATGCTTACATTATATTTCTAGCTAGTTTAGAAATTAAAAATTGTACTCTGTTGGTCAGAAAAGAGCCTTATTTTCGTGCATAGAATTTTTGAAAAATTCATTAAAGGAGACTGAATGACCCTGCAATATCTGTAAAGCATTTACTCTAAATTCTGTACCATCAGTGTTTTAACACTTAAAATCTTTATAGTATTCTTCACTTTTGGAACAATTTCTATTTATTTTAATTACTATTACTCGCAATGACTTGAAAGGCAAATACTATTATCTATTACTTCACCACTTATAACAATTCTTTCAAATCAATTTGCAAAATTAAATATTTTAGGCAGAAATAAGATATTTTTCTATCAGTAGTAGTTAAATTTTTAGCTGCTAGTCTGAACGGTTACCATGGTGTCTTATAAATTGAAGCACTTAAAGTTTGATGTGAATAAATTGACTAAAACCGTAAAAATATTTAAAAAATCAAGTGCCAAACTTTAAAATACCTGTAATACTTAATTTTTCGCATTTATTTCACATCCTGCATGAGTTAGGCTACTTACAATTCTCGGGATAGTACTTTGGAGGCTCTAATAAGTAGTCCATCTTCTCCTTCAAGTCCTTCTCGTTTTCCTTTTGATACTGCAGCCCCACCACTTTCCATAGCTGGTGGGCTTCGTTTCTCGTTTCCGGAACTTCATCGTTGAGACTAAAGCAACAAGTGAATGCTCGTACAACAAAACGAAACCTTCTTACCTAGTCAGAATCAAAGGCAGCAACTTGTGAAAAAAGGAATAACGATCGCGATACTCCAATGACAGTCGTGCAGCGATTTGTGTTACGGTTCTCCGGACAGCCGGGATTTGATCGAATAACCTCTCCGCAAGTGGAGTGACCGCTTCTTCTATCGCTTTATAGGTGCTGTGCATTATTATGTCCCCTAAAAAATCGTTTTAGTGGTTTCGAATTGTTACATACACACAAACTGACTCACCCATACACTTGATGGCTTCAACTCGTATCTTGTATCGTTGGTGATTGAAACAACTCAAAACCGGCTCCACCAGTTGCTCGGCCTGCATGTGAAAGTCCCTCGGAAGTGCAGTGCTTAGCTCGGAAACACACATACAACTGGCTTCCTTAATCGCGGGATATTTATCTTTAACGGTCTCACACAAAATCGTAACGATGTCGTTCAGGAACGGTTTCAGCTGAACCGTATTAGAATATTTGGTTATTATGGCTCGTAACAGCTGCAGCAATTGCAAACGGACTTCTTCAGACTCCTCGACAAGTTCTACAGTGCCTATTCGTTCAACAAACAATGGAAAAAGGTACGTTAAATAGTAGTCGTTGATTGGAAGCTTGTCAATGTAATAGAAGTGGAAAAACTTCACTGATTGTTCTCTGACAGGTTCTGATTTGTCCCTCAAGCTGTTGATCAGGTGGAGGTGTGTTTCGTTGAAGATGTCATGTAATTCTTCTGTCCCAAACTCGGTATCTTTGAGGAACATTTGGAAGTCCAGCAGCGCCTGTTTACGAGTGCGTTTTTCATCGCTCTTCAGATTGTAGCATATTTTCTTCGCTATCGCTATCTTGTCACTCATTTTGCGGTATATTTTCACGAAAACGTCAAATGAAAACGAGCTATATTTTCAAACAACTCCATGGCAACTGTAGTTCGAATGTACCACGTGTATTTAGCAGGTACGCCAACCTGGTTTACAAAATACACTAAAATTATTTTAAGTTAAATTTACATTAAATCAAACGTTGGTATATTCTGTATTCCTTATTTTTGGCGACTGTTTAGAGGGGAAACAAAGAATCAACAGCTTTCTGCTTAATTAAAAAGTTCAACCGCGTGAGTAGTTCAAATGTACCATAAGTTGTGGTAGTTAAACCGCACTGATGCCGGGCTAAAAAGAAAACTGCCTTACCGACTGGAGTTGTTTTCAAAAAGGACGCTAATATTTCGACGAAATGAAATCAAAAACTGCAGCGCTTCGGAACAAATTTATTGTTTAATCAATATTATATACCAATACTTCCTCTTCTACCGCTTTTAAACGAACAATATCGAATTTGATATTAATAAGTACAAGATGTAAAGCGTAATCCATTTGCACATGAAAAACGCGTAGTTTTCAAGAGAATCGTCCCTTATTAAGTAAATAATTAATGCAATCATGAAGGGTTGTAATAAAGCGATTTTTGCAGGTAATTCTCTTTCTACACCCAAGGCTCACCATATTTTTGTCGGGTCTTTCACCAGCAACAAAAAAGTGGATCCAGGGAAAGTATACAATCGGTGAAAGAACATATAGGCGACAATTTAACACCCGCGAGAGAGACAGAAAGACAAAAGTACACAGAAAAAGACGAAATGAGACTTCGGTTGTATATTAATAAAGACGGGTAACTAGGTAACGGGATTTTCCAGTCCTACCGCTTCGATAAAGTTGTCGAAGATCGTCAGGAATCAACAAGTGGTTATAGAAAGATTGTAGCGCAACAAATTGGGTAAATAAATTCTCCTAATGATTCACTGCAAATCGATAATTAAATTACTGTTTCTTTTAAGGTGTAAAGGAGCAAAAAAGCAAAATCTTTTCGTGCGCTTTCGCGGACTGGTACAGCTACTCTTTCCAACTTTGTGAATAGCCTACATAGGCACACTTTTTCTTACGGTTAAGAGCAAATGGCGGTGGAAACCTCATTTCTCAAGACATGGAAGAAGACCATTGATGCTATACCCCCAGACTGTGTTGAAGAGCCGTACCCTACGATTGCCCCGCGATCACATAACGACATGCGGCGATCGTGTTTTGTTTTCCCTGCTGTTCGAATTTGAATAGTGCGCCGACGATGATAGAGTGACCGACAGTTCGCGGCAAGATGATGGAGTTACTTTTGCTGCTGGTGAGTTGCTTTAGATGCCCCATTAAAGTTAGAAAGATGAGATTTTCGCGACCCTGTTCTGATTAAGATAAATTCATGGGTTAACTTTTTTTAGTTTCTGAGCTATGGTCTAATAAAATTGAAAAAGCATTTTGCGCTTTTCAAAAATATATGATAATGTCTTCCAAAGTTGTTATTGTTGCGCATTTTGTCCAAATACCAATTGCGAAATGCGGGGTGCATAGGTATAATTTTTTGCAGCTTGGTCAACATTAATTGCTCGTTTATAAATAAAAGATGCCGATCATTCTATTATCTCATGTCAAATTTGGTGTTTTCTATTTCGATACTACTTATTTAAACTTCAACGATTAAATTGATTTAGGTACCAAATATGTTTGACATATTATGTATTCGTAATTTGCATATAGATTTTTTTACGTAGAATCAAAACTCGTAATTGTTTTTTTTGATATTGCAAACACTTTTCGAGATATAGACCAAACCTGTGTTTCTTTAACTATAAATCATAATAGTTGGCTATGACTCCATCAAAAAGAATATTCTTTGTGCTTTTTAAAATATAACTATCTATATTTATTTTAATAAATAAAAAAAATGCAGCCATTGTTTCAAATCCGTTGAAGAAATTATAAGGGGTAAAAAAATATAGGTGGCCGTAGAAGTAATAATTGATGAAGAATATACAGGGTCGCTATAAAGTATAGAACCAGTTGGATATTTCAGGTTCTGATCGACAGATTTTTGTGAAATTGTGCATGGCCCTATGAGTAATTAAAATGCATTTTCTGGAATTTTTCAACACGCATCATTGAGAAGGATAAATATGTAGCACACTTGTACAATTTATTGCTTTTGAGTTAATAACAAACTCGGGTCTTCCAAAAAACTTCAGGATAAAAACCATATTTGTTATAGCAAAGCAATAACAAAAACTTCAGGTGTCTCCATTGTCCTCGTGACTGGTGATAATGTTCATTCACTTTGTTATTTGCAATCGCAGTGCCTCAGTTAACTGAACATGATCGCATCGAAATTTTGATGACGATTGGTTATGGAGATAGAAGGAGAAGTTGTTCTGAACTAGTTGCACTCTACAATGCAATTCATGAAGATCGTGAACCAATTGCCAGACCAATAATTATTACAATATTGCAACGTTTTGACGAAACCGGCGGTGTTAAAATTCATCAAAAACCAGGACGTCCAAAGTTTGCAACGAGTGAGGAAAGTAGTTTGAATGTCCTTTCAGATGTGCAAGGGAAACCCAAGTATTCCTTGCAACAGCGTGCTCCCCCTCACCATATTACCGAAAGATCTGTTCAGAAAATTTTGAAAAAAAGATAAGTTTTATCCATACAAAATTCACTTATTACAAGAACTGAACGAAGATGATTTCGATCGTACGATATAATTTTGCGAAACTGCTATGAACATGATAGATGAAGATAGAAGCATTTTAAATTGGAATATGTTTTCTGACGAAGCGACTTTTTGCCTCAACGGTAATGTGAATAGACATAATTGCAGATATTGGTCGGATACAAATCCACATTGGATGCAACAGCCCACACACAACACCCTCAGAAAGTGAATGTCTGGTGTAATATTATCGGTGAGCACATTATTGGGACTTTTTTCATCGATGGAAATTTGAATGCGTCAAGTATTTACAGCTCTTGCGCGAATGCATTATACCACAACTTATTCGCCTATTCTCTAATCATGAAAATGCTGCACATCCTTTTGAGCAGATATGGTTTTCAGCAAGATGGTGCACCGCCCCATTTTGCAGTCAACCTTCGTGGATATTTGAATGCGAGATTTCCAAACAGATGGACTGGTAGGCGCGGAGCGATAGAATGCCCAGCACGTTCCCCTGATCTGACGCCGCTTGGTTTTTTCCTGTGGGGGTATCTGAAAAATCGTATTTATTCTGGTCGGCCACATAATGCAGAAGATTTAAAAGGACGAATCGGGGCACAAATTCAGAGCTTACCTCCAGATATGCTACAAAGAACATTAGAAATCTTTTACTCAAGGCCTCATTACTGCCAGGAAGTAAATGGGGAACATTTTGAGCATCTTCTGTAATGTAAATCTGAAAAATTTGCACGGAATCATGTTTTTCTTTTTCACTTTTTGGCTATCGCAATAAATTAATCAAACTAGACGAAAATTATCACCAGTCAAGGAAAAACGATAATACCTGGCTTTTTTATCCATTTTAGCATTTACACTTTTCTCAACTCAGAAGCAATAAATTGTACAAGTGTGATACATATTTGAAACGGGGAAAAATATCCTTTTCAATGATGTGCCTTTGCCCCCCCCCTTTCCATTTAAGAAAATGCAACTTGCGCCCATATCTCGGAAACGAGAGCTGACACGGAGTTGAAAAAATTCCGGAAAATGCATTTTAATTACCCATAATCCCATGCACAATTTCAGAAAAATCGATCAAACAGAATCTGTATACCTGTTGACAATTCACATCTGTATATTTGTTACAGTTATGTGAATAAAACTTTTTATTATTAGTAAAGTTTGTCTATGTACAACATATTCATTATACAGAGTGTTATTTTCATTATTCCTTACATATGATCCACAATTGCATCGGATTCTCGCGTAACTCCCGCGTATCGCACGCGATATGCGACATAGCACCCGATGTAAATATAATCTGTCCTTTTTGAGCAGTATTAGTATGTGGGAACCAAGTGAGAATACCGTTGTAACGTCTGTAATCGCTGTGTCTGGGTCGGTGGGTCTCCAGATTGATCAGCGACGAGTCGGCAATTACGGGCTGAAAATCGTCGCGGGAGAGACGGGGTGCCGCAGGGCTCATCGGCGGGACCGAGAAAGCCGCGAAACGGCCTGGATACGGGCAGGAGGTCCTCGGGTTGTGAAAATAACGGGCACTGGTTTGTTATTGCGTTGAAACTCTCAAATATCCAAGATTTTCATATCTGGTGCTATCGTAGGTTAGATTAGAAAATTCTACCCCTGTTTAGTACCAAATACGCCAGGGTTTTGATGACAGTGTTCGAAACGCCAGAGGGAAAACAAAATAATGAGTCAGTATTTTATCTTATGTGAAAATCTGTAATTGGATTATTATGAATTCTAAGCACAAATGGGGTAGTAAACAATTCAAGCAAAAACTTTCCAGTAGTTCAAAAGAAAATTTGTCTGGTAGATTCGTTACTACAATATTCGATTACATAGCAATTAGTGATTTTTTTTAGATTACAGAAAAAAAATCGAAAAATTGCTGATCTAATGGAAATTTAGTCAACACATTTGTAAGTTAAATTTTTATATATACGAGGGTCATGTCATAATTCCTGTACATGACATTTTCGAAATATTTCCAAAAAACCTATTTTGGACCCTGCTCGTACGATATATTATATGTATGTATATATTTTTGCTAATATCATGAGGACTGTTTGTCTTAGAAAAAATGTGTAAAGAGAAAAAAATGCTCAAAACCTGATTACTACTAATCGTATAGTATATGAAATAAAAACGTAAATGTCATTTTGACAATTGGATGTGGAGGAATTGATTCAATTTGCAGCGGTTTTTTCTATTAACATTGATACCACCCAAGACATTTCAAGAATTGATAAATTAATTCTATTTCGTTATGTGGCAGTTGTTTACTCGAATAATCTTGCTTTGGATGTTGTCGTAAATGTCGTTTTTTGGTTTTGTTCCTATATAGAAAACCAAACTGCCTGCACAATGCCCAATAAAATTTTGTCTTCGCTAGATAATTTAAAGTATTTACAATAGTGTTCAAGCCAAAATTGTACAAAAAGTTGTTAATGCACCATTAATTTTAAACTATTCTACCAAATTTATAGGAAATGTATTATTAAATTGTAGTATATTATATTAAATATTTAAATGAGCGAGGATTTTTTAGAACATTTTTCTTTGACTCTTAACATTATTATTGCACAATTACAAACAGGGTCAAATGGTATTTGTCACAAAAATACAACTTTTCAAATTTTAAATTCTAAATGTTTGGTAAATAAATCTGACGATGTCTAAGGATTTCCATCTTTTATACAAAAATGGCACTTTGGAAGCTATTTGTTCTTAAATTTTAACATTTAGCCATTACAGAAATTAATCCCCTTAAAGAACTGCTAGTATTAATTTGAATTGAATATTTTTTGCCAGCAAAATAATTAAAGCTTGTGTCTTATTTCTTAACTCTAGCTGTGACAATGACATGTTGTTTTCCGGGATGATACCCACGTTGCTTGTTTGGTCTTGACGTTTCGACACTCATGTAGGTGTCTTCCTCGGAAGTAGCTGTTAAGCTTCGGCGGAAACATCTTTCTCCAAAATGAAATTGATAAAAAAATATTTTAGACACACAATGTCTGAACTGTAGAAAATCCTGGTCCGTAATAATTTCATTACGCCACTGTCAATAATGAAATGAAACAAGTGGTTATTTGTTCAAAACAATCACAAATTAAATGTACTGGGTAGTTTTTTATCTATCTTACTTATTTCAGCCATTGTTTGCCGCTCTGTTTTACTTCTATGTCCAGAAAGGAAGTATAAATGTCAAAATTTGGAATCACTGGTTTCACATTTGAACTATACCTCCAAAAGGAACTAAATGAAAACAGCAGATTAACTTAGATAAAATCACGATTATTAAAAACTCGATCGTTAATTTGGACGCGCGCGTCCGGAACTCGTTTTTTCTCTTTACTCTCGATGGTCAAACGTCCCGGAGAACGTTGGCTTTTATTCCGGACGATTTCTTCGTTCTTGAACCGAGATATGAACTCTAACAAAAATGTGCGTCGTATGAAGGCCACTACTTTCCCTTCGCTCGGAGAAATTTGTTTTCGTTCACCCCGTTACAGTTTTAAATTACGAGCTATGCAAGTTGGCCTTTCTCTCGCTTGAGAGCGTCGAGCTTCTTTTTTTTTGTTCGTGGGGCCTTCACGAGTCGGATTCGATTATTTCGTCCAAACGTTAACTGTCGCACGCAAAAATTATCGAGTCACCTGTGGATCTAAATACGTCAACGGTAAACCGAAGCCGCACCGAACATTTCTTCGCATTTGTATTTCACGGAGGTACATCCTTGGCCTTCTATGTAAATGTTATGCCGCGGATGTAGGTCAGTGGTGCTTTGTTGCACTATTGCTTTCACGAGTTGCCAGCAAACGCACCGAGCGCAAACGCAAAGCAATTTTGCGAAAAAGAAACAGTCGAAGCCGTCTCGCTCACTGTCAATCGGTTTAAATGTTTAAATAGCCGACATTCCCGCGAGATTTAAATTTGGCGCCTTTTTGCGTTGCCGTTGTCAAATTTGATCAAATATCCAATGAGATCATTTGATTTAACGCAGAAGAAAAACTAGGTACCTGTAACAATTTGACTCACAATGGATAATAATAAAACTGCTGGGCATTATTGCATTCCACTGATGATAGTCCTGGGACTGATGTGAAAATAATAGCCATAAATTACGACCATTAGTATGGAAGAGCCATTTACTTCCTTACTGGCGGCGCACTTCTACCTCGTTCTATCGGTTAGTGATAAAAATTTAAAACCTTTGTAACACAAATATGCTTAACACTATCGCAACCTAGAACTACAGAAACATAATTGCTCACAATGCATGCTTAGTCTTCAGAAAAAGATTCAAACGCTGTCTGATTAATGTTACTAGCTAGCTGGTGTAGATTATCTTTGCTTGGTCAGTTACAATATTTAAAAGATTGTAAAATATTTGCATAAAGTTATAGAAACGTCTCCATCAACGTCAGTGTGTCACACTCGGAAGTAATTTCGTCTGTTATAAATTTTCTAGAATGTTCTATGACCTCGATTGATTTTGAAATCGCCAGCGCGAGACATTTTCTGCAAACTGCCACACTTGAGGATTCTCTCGTCTTTTATTGAATCTTGCCGAATATTCTATGACTTCTCAAAACTTCAGATATTCCACTTCCCGCCTGCGATGAATTTTCTAGAATGTTTTATAACCTTCTCGAAACGCAGATTTACTGCCCTTGAGGGTTCTCTCGTCTACTATTCAATCTTCCACAATATTCTATGATTCTCGAAACGTCGGGTATTCCACTTGCACTTGCAATGTTTTAATAACTGTTGATGTGGCAATTGGTTAACGATCTTCATGAATTGCATTGTAGAGTGCAACTACTTCCGAATAACTTCGCCTTCTATCTCTATAACCAATCATCATTAAAATTTAGATGCGATCATGTTCAGTTAACTAAGGCATTGCAATTGCAAATAACAAAGTGAATGAAAATTATCACTAGTCACGAGGAAAATGGAGACACCTGGAGTAGACCCACGCACAATTTCAGAAATGCGGTCGAACAGAACCTGAAATATCCTGCTGGTTCCATATTTTATAGAGACAATGTATAATTTGTTTTATATTATTAAAATATTGCAATAAACCTTCAAAGTAGGACTCTGCATTGAAATGTTTCTTCAAGACGTAGAGAAGAGCATAATGATAACCCTTTTACACATACTAGCATCACTCATTTACCACAATCATATTTGTTTTGCACCCTAATCGAAAGTTTTCGTATCTTTTTTTTGTATACTGACGTGAGGGCTAATGTTGGCTGCAGAAGGTTATAAGCTTGTCTTATATTCTGGTAAAGATTTGGCTTTGTAAACGCCTTCAGTACTGATGTGTTGTTGGCACGACACTAAAATGAAATAATCCATTTCGATTATCCGCTAACCGACCAGTCAGAAGCATTCTATACACAAACTCAGCAGAGATATCACATCTGGACAGTACATTTCTAAGATCTTCGTCAAGTTTAGACACTATTCCATCTCAATTTTGCCCCAGGCCTACGTATCCAGAACCCTATCGTACGGCTATGACTCCGGACCAGACCAGGGTGCGTGTGGACCGCAGCACCGCACCAGCAGGATGCACAAGCCCCCCTGCGACCTCGCCAGGGAGGGGTACTGCACCGCAGCAGGTTCCGCTTACCCCTGGCACGCGGTCAGACGCTTCGTCAGGGAGAACCAGGGCCTGATGCGCAGGATGTACGGCGATCAGAGGCACATCAGCGTGCTGAGGGCAGAATTCGAGGGGGAGGATTTCGGAGACGTCCACTACGACTACGAGATGTACAAGAACGCCGCGTTCAAGAGGAGGTACGCGAAGAATAGACAGGAGAGCAGGTGAGGAGGATGAAATGGTTCATGTCTTCTCCTTTTTAATGCTTACCTTCCTTCCCACACTAGTGACTTCGACAACGAGCTCTATAACGACGAGGCCGAGCCGCGTTTCCTCCAAGGCGACCCCAAACGCGAGGACCTCCTCAACACCAAGTTCATATTCGCGGAAGACCCATCGTTGAGCATCCGCCTAGGCGATTTGAAGTCTCCCCCTAGGTTCAAGCTGACGACTCAGAGGGTAACCACGACGACAGACAACGAACCCGAACGACAGACATCCAACAAGATAGTCTTCGTTGACGACAACTCCACCGAGGCGACGTCGGAAGATGTTAGGTCCACTCTTACGACGGAGAAGGCGGAAGAAACGACAACGGATACGACGGTGGGTCATGGAACCGAGGAGACAGCCACCCAAGCTTTGAGGACGACCGAGAAGGCGGGAGAAGTTCTTTTCCAGGACATGGAAGAGGAGAAGCCCACCAAGACGCAGATGAACTTCGACAAGATGAAGGGAGTGTAAGTAGACAGAAGTAGGGCTAGGCAAAGTATCGAGTATCGATACCACATTTTCGTGGTATTGAAGTATCAAAAGTATCGAAGTATCGAAAGTATTCAAAAGTATCGAAGTCCGAAATATTCAGAAGTATCGAAAGTGTTTTAAAGTATCGAAAGAATTCAAAAGTAACTAAATCCGAAAGTATTCAAAAGTATCGGAAGTGTTTAAAAGTGTCGAAGTCCGAATGTATTGAAAAGTATCGAAGTATCGAAAGTATTCAAAATTATCTGAATTACCAAAAGTATCAAATATATTGAAAATATCGAAGCATTGATATGACCCGGGCAGAGTATCGATACTTACTCAAAGTATCTTTACCTTTGCCGGTATTGAGTATCGATACCACTTTGTCGTGGTAATCAAGTATTGCTGTATTTTTTAATAGGTAGAGGGTCAAAAATGTATCACACTTGTACAATTTATTGCTTCTGAGTTGAGAAAAGTGTGATAACATTTGGATCTTGCAAAAAAAAACTTCGGGATAAAAACCATATTCGTTATCGGTAAGTAAGAACAAAAGCTCCAGGTGTCTCTATTTTCTTCGTGACTGGTGATAATTTTCATTCGCTTTGTTATTTGCAATCGCAATGATGATAATTGGTTATGGAGATAGAAGGCGAAATTATTACACTCTACAATACAATTAATGAAGATCCTGAACCAATTTCCAGATCAACATTTATTAAAACATTGCAACGTTTTAACGAAACCAGCGGTGTTAAAAATCGTCAAAAACCAGGACGTACAAAATTTGCTACGAGTGAGGAAAGTAACTTGAATGTCCTTTTAGTTGTGCAAGAGAATCCCAAGTGTTCCGTACAACAGCGTGCTCTCACTCACCATACTAGCAGAAGATCTGTTCAGAAAATTTTGGAAAAATGGAAGTTTCATCCATACAAAATTCACTTATTACAAGAAGTGAGCGAAGATGATTTCGATCGTAGGATAGAATTTTGCGAAACTACTATGAACATGATAGATGAAGATAAAAACATAAATTGAATTAAATTTTCTGATGAAGCGACTTTTTGCCTCAATGATAATGTGAATAGGCATAATTGCAGATATTGGTCGGACACAAATCCACATTGGATGGAACAAGTCCACACACAACACCCTCAGAAAGTGAATGTCTGGTGTGGTATTATCGGTGAGCACATTATTGGGCCTTGTTTCATCGATGGAAATTTGAATGCGTCAAGTATTTACAGCTCTTGCGCGAACACATTATATCAAAACTTATTCGTCTGTTCCCTAATCGTGAAAATGCTGCGCGTCCTTCTGAACAGATATGGTTTCAGTAAGATGGTGCACCGCCCCATTTTGCAGTCAACGTTAGTGAATATTTGAAAGCGATATTTCCAGACATATGGATGGTAGACGCGGAGGGATAGAATGCCCAGCACGTTCCCCTGATCTGAAGCCGCTTGATTTTTCCTGTGGGGGTATCTGAAAAATCGTATTTATGCTGACCGGCCACATAATCCAAAAGATTTAAAAGCACGAATTAGGGCAGAAATTCAGAACTTACTCCAAATATGCTACAAAGGACATTAGAACACTCACTCAAAAAAGGCTGCATTACTGTCAGGAAATAAATGGGTAACATTTTGAGCATTTTCTGTAATGTATATCTGAAAAAATACTGAATTTTTCCTTTGCAAAAAATTGATTAAACTAGTCGAAAATTATCACCAGTCAAGGACCTGGTAAATACCTGGCTTTTTGTCCATTTTAGCGATAAAGAAAATTGTTTTTATTATTTTCGTTATTTGTCAGGTTCAATTATATTCTACAAATAATACATTTTTAAATGTACTTTAGATACTACTTTAGATTTTAGATACTTTCGATACTTTCAATACTTTAGGCACCTTGTATACTTCGATACTTTCGGTACTTTTGACACTTTGATCCTTTCTATACTTTGATAAGTGATACTTTCGGTACTTCGATACTTTTAAGTAGTATCGATACTGCACCGGTATCGAATGTCGATACCTGTCTAATGGTATCGTCCAACCGTAGACAGAAGATAATGGATCAGTGGGTGTAGAATCTTATTTTCAGAAACGCCTGTCCGGTAAAGGAGGAGGTAGTGGCTCCGTTTTGGGCGAACAACACCAGGGGGGAACTTCTCGCCCTGCTGAACCTTTATCCCTACGAACAGTACGTGCACTGGGAGAAGTGCACCTTCGAGCATCGCCAGATGTACTGCCGGGACGGCTGTCGTTGCGAACAGCAGTACCGTCTTCACAGGCTACTGGCTTACGACCCCAACAACGAATGCAGGGGCATCTTCTCGGATTGGTTCCGCTTCCCGTCGTGCTGTGTGTGCAAATGCTACAACATCCCCGTCGAGTTCAGGGTGACTTCGAGAAGTCCGAGGAGTCGCGTGCCCAGCAAGGAAGTGCCAGAGTGGTTCAGGAAGAAGACTGGGGTGGAACAAAATTAATGACGTTTACAGTGAAAAGAAAGAACATTTTACTAATTCATTATGCTTATTTAGTCGTAAGATTAAGGCTCGTGTCCATAGATTTGTAATTTAAGTGTTTGTAAATTTGAAATAACAGATTGTAATCGTCCGTTATTAAAGTTACTGATAACATTGATTTCCTTTAATTCGTAATGAACTTTTTTCTTTTTTAGATGAATTTGCCTGGGGTAATAATATCCCAAAACCTGAAGTGTTTACGTAAGCATACATTGACTCATATACACTCCTTCTAAACATGGTTACTGTATTTAGTCTTACGCAAGTTGCGCAACAGCCACTGGATGATCATTATTAGTCAATTTAGTCATGGATTTCGGTGAGTGAAGTACACTGCATGCTGTGTAGTGCCAATCTTAATATCTGTATGCTCGTGTTTTAGTTACTACAATGCAGCAATTTTACTAGCGCCGTGCATTAAAAAATATATAATTTAATCGATTCATTAGCTTTTTATTGCTGTGGAAGATCGCTGTAACAAGAAGTTAAACATTAATCAAACGATGTGTGCAAAACTGCTTTTATTTCTAACCAACAGTTTCAGTAATTAGAGCTCCTCATAACAGTACGGTTCTCGAGAATGATCCGTGAGGTTTGATCTGATCGATTCCTAGGAAACCCGAAAAGAAATAATCAGTTCTACTAAAAATCGATTCTGGAATCGAAATCGGATACAAGAATTGAAATCGAGTCTGCGAAGAGTAATTGAGTCGGAATCGAAATCTAGTACAGGAACCGAAATCAGATCCCGAAAACAAAATCGTCTGTTAATCAAAACCGATTGTCATATTAATTAATTGTTTTAAATTTGCTTATGCCTCTCAACGTTTTCAAATCTCTTATTTAAGATTTATTATTTCCATTTCTTGTTCATTTTGTGTTTGTGTATACGCTGGGACACGTTGTATAAGCGCGTTATAGTTTTCATATAAGTACACTCACACTAAAACAAAACAAATGAGGAAAAGTAAATCCTTCAGATCATTATCTCGAAGTGTTAGAAATGGGACGTGGGTAATTAATTAATCCAAATTCGGTACTAGCACGGGATTTTAAAAACACCGTACAAATTTTGCGATTCTGAGTCTTTGATTTCGATTCTATGGTTCCAAATCTACGCTTCCAAGTCTACGGTTTCGGTTCTATGGTTCGAGTCCGTGAACCCATTTTCGATTTCGGGTTCAAAAAAACGAGGAATAATTAGCTCATTATCAAAACGCAAGCGCAATAAAAGGTAGTGGCACCGTCTCAACCGATTTAGATATAACACACACACAGTACAAAGAACAAGGATACAATATTATTAAACTATCACACGTACTAGTTGCTCGTATCCTTTTAGAAGCACAAAAATCGCACAATATAAAAGTTTCGCATCGCATAGGCAAAGATATTCATTTAATTTAGGACTATGGAGTATACCGATTAATTACCGTATCCGTTCAGTAAATATGCGACAGTTGGCAACGTGGTGGATTTGGAACATTTGAACTACCGAGTAGCTTCAATAGCTCGGGTGGCGCGTTGCTAATTGTCAAACTCTAACCTCAAACCACGAGGTATGCAAGAATTACAAAATGTTTCACGTTATACGAAGAAGTAGCTTGTGCAGACTTAGGTAAGTAAACAAAACAAGTCTTCGCGGCCTAACTAAAACGCCTATTAAGGTATTTCATCGCCCACACCAGACCGTACGCCCAAAAATCGCGAGAAGTGGACCCTGATGATCAACCGATCAAGTACTCTACAAGTCCCGCCAGCAAATTACGTGCTTCATTTAAGGGCGGTGTCGAGGTTGCAAGACCCTGGTACGAATCGTACGTAATTCTAGCCAGCGTGGCCGTCTTCATGGTTTACTTCACTATGCTGCGCGAGGAGAGCGACATAGACATAGAGTTCTCGAAGTCGTTGTACAGTAGAATCGATGGCCTGGAAGAGCAACAGCTCAGGCAGTTGCTGGAATACAGTCGGAGCAGGGGAGGGGACACCAGACAAATTGTAGAGAGGTTACGGGAAATCGAAAAGGAGAGAGGAATGACATAGAGCTTTCCCAAATGGAATAGCGTTCATTATAATGTGAATTTTGTTGTTATGAAACAAAAGAAGTGTGTGGAGCAGTGAAATGTATTTAAAATTAACAGATTTAGAATATAGAAGTTTGTTTTTATTCAGATATATGGTTTCATTGCTCGAAAAGTATTACGATCAAATCCAACCCATCTCAGTTCAATTTGCTTTTAGTTTTCCATAAATATTCTTTTAATAACTCATATATTGTCATAAAATTTTTTTAATAACTGGTGTAATTGCAAAATATTTGACTAGGGGAGTTTTGGTGGTGAAAAATTGAAATCAGCTTTCATTTTCATCGTAAAATGTAGAGAATTCCACCTGTTTGTACAAATTTACAACAAAATAACTTTTTTGAGCCACACTGTATTTTACTTCTAAATAAACAAAACAAAAAAAGATCTACCAAATATATCGTTCCCATGGTCAGCTATAAACGAGAGTGCATACAAAACTTTAGCAGGATTACGATGAACAAAATTTTAAAAAATCACTGGCATATTTCTCCGCAACCAAATTGAACAATATTGATATTTATGATCACGATTGCTACTTTTTCACGAATTCTGCAATTAATCATCATCTTACCTGTACGAGCAACATGATGTTCACACAAACGCTCATTCTGTGGTTAGCAATGAAATACAGAAATCTCAATCCACTTGCATTTCTTAAAAATTGATCTTATTTGGGGGATAAGCCAAATTATGTTGTCAAATACATTTTAAATGTGAAAATGATGTAGTAAATGCTAAAGTTGGAATTTGTGAGTTTCGCTTTAATATGAACAATTTCAAAATGATCCGGGGATATCTTTTTTGTGAGACATCCAACAGCATAAAGTTTTTGATCCAATTAAAAACATTTGTTTGTTTGCAAGTTACATATTCACAGTTTGCTTCACTAAATATAAAATGACAATCGAATATGAATATGAATGCTTTTATTTTCAACAAATGACACTGTTTTCACAGCATACTTTGTTTTTAGTCGGTGTGTGCAATGAATGGCAGTAATGTAGAATTCCCGTATTGCACAATGTGTATGTAGCAACTCATTGTCACTATAGATCACGTTTTTTTCAACAGTTTTTTATTATTCTTGAAATTAAAGTTGTCCAATAAATTTTATTGTATTGCAGTTTTCTATGTATGTCACTCTTGTAAATCAGGCCACTGTCTGTGGTTGGTTTTGGATAGTAATCAATGATTACTATTTAATACCTGCACCACACTGACGAGCTGCAACACAGCGAAACAGGGGCAAGATGTCTTCATTTGAAATCCAGAAACGTAAAATCAAAAGGAAACCTACATGTGTGTATTTTGAGAACCAAATAGATGCTGTCTCCCACCAAGGTCAATCGTTCAGTTCAGTGACGTAAGTTGTTTGCAGGTAAGTAACTTGAAAAATTATTTTTGGGGGCCCTTTCAATTCAATATATAGACATGCTGTTCTGTATTTTAAGCTAAAATAGGACCTACCGAAAATAACTTTGTTCCTTTTTGACGAAATTTTGCCCCCCCTACGACGATACACCCCCACTAAATATAGCTTTCCTTTCAACCTGCGGCATATAGAAGTCGATTGGGCGAAGTTTTTTTCGGAMGAAMATTTTTTAACACCACCAA